>CM061141.1:163179573-163454573 GCA_030789695.1 Scilla litardierei
TTAGATCCCTCTTTGGGTGGTCAGATCCACCCCAAGTTGGCAGAGATCCTGACTAAGAGGGTCTGGTTCCTTAGGGCTGCATGTTAATTAGATTAACATTTTTTTTCGCTACATTATTCTGTGTCTATGTTCCGTCCGACTTAGGACGGGAATAGTGTTTTTGTGCCCTAAGGGTCCGCGAAAACCCTTCAGTGGTATCAGAGCCATGTCTGTATGCTGATCTAGGACTGCGATTAATTAATTAAAATGCTTTAAAAATATTTTTTAAATTTTTTTTAAAAGTTATGAGATAATCTTAAAATGTTTCTAGATGCTTTTTAAAATGTCTTAAAATTTATGTGATATTTTTTTAAAGATGATTTTAAAAGTCTTTAAAACTTTATGCGATAAGTTTAAAATGATTTTAGATGTTTAAATATTTTTATGTGATAAAAATTTTAAGCATGAAATTTCTTAAAATGATGTTTTAAATTTATGTGATATTTTTAAAACTGATTTTAAAAGTTTAAAATTTTTATGCGATAAATATTTTAAGTAGCATGCAAATTTTGTGATCTTTTAAACAAGTTTTTTATTTTATGAGATAAAATAACATGTTCTAAAAATCATATTTTTAAATTTAAATGTTAAATTTAAGTATGCATGCTAAAATTATTTATTTGATAAACATTATTCTATTTAATTGTTAAATAGTTGTACACTCTTTTATGCGATAAAATTAGTGTTAATGGCTATGTCATCTTGTCCCTTATTTGATAACACAAGACAACCCTCTTAGGTTAGTCATTAAAGAACTCATTAAAATTTATGAGATAAATTCTAATGACATGCTATGTTTTAATAAAACATTAACAACACTTTAAGACCTAATTCCTGATTAGGTAGTCCCTTTAATGAAATTTTTAATTCTAATTGATATGAAATTAATTCTCATTAGAGGACTTCACTTTTAAAGTTGTTAATAAATTTATTAAAATCCTAATAAAAATTAGGATAGCACGTGAACCTTATAGTTGATAAGGATTTAATAAAAGTTATTAAACAAATCCCAAAATTTTGAATTTAAGGATGCAACTAGTTGATATGATCAATTAGTTGTTAATAAAAGCTTTTAGTCTATGGCATGCATATAAAAATGACAAGCTTCATTCAATGGACCATGATCTAGTTAATGTGCTTGGCTAAGTTTGTTGGATCACCCTAGCTAGTCTAAGGGATAGTTATCCTGACTTAGTCAATTTCCTGGCTGTGTTCCGCTGGACCGCAATGACGCGAATCATGACTATATGACACCCTGGACTATATCAAAGTAAATACGTTAATACTCTTCTTCAAGGTTAGACGTAGCCCTCCTTGTTTTAGGGGTTGGCAACTATAGGACTCATGTTCCAGTTGTTGAGCTACACTCAAGCTGTGACATGGTAACCTTGTAGAAACCAACTCCTTAAATACATAAGATGAAATCTTGACTTGACCCAAACCGTCGTGTCGTGAATACACCAAGCGCCGATGTAAGTTCTGTCAATGATGTAGTCTGACTAGATGTAGTCTAAGACCTGACCCAAACCGACGTGTCGTGAATACACCGAGCGTCGGGGCAAGTCAGGCTAGACGCGAAAACAAGGGTCCGACTAGACTAGACATTGTGATTTGGATGAGCACACTCATGATCACAAATGGCTAGGGGTAAAAACCAAATAAGAGGGTCATATCTGATATGATCGACGAAGAGTCTGTAGGAGGATATATGCCCATAAGGCAATTTATCCTAAGTATACGTCTTGTTCACACTGTGTATGGTATGTATTATCCTAAATATAAAATCGCTCGTATTAATATACTTAGATAATATCCATAGACTTATAGTTAGGTCCTTACGCATCTAGATGAGATCTCGATTATGAGTTAGTAAGCGACCGAATAGAAACGTAAGTCTTAAACGGTTCATGGTCATAGATGTCTCGAGAACTGGATATCGACACATCGGATAGACCACTGTGTCTTAGTCTTACCTTAGGGTAATGATGATCTCATAGTCATTTGACTTGGTGAAGTCGGAGACGAGACACAGGTGCTCATTGGAGAATGAGTTCACTGAACGACTAAATTAGAGTTATTAAATGGTTAACTTTAACTAAACTGTCTTTAATAACTCTAGGGTGATGATAGGTTAACTGGTCCTTATTACCTGAAGTCATTTGTACGAACCTGTGAGCGAACCGTGTAGCTTAGACCTATGATCTAGCTTCGAGGCTAGGCCAGCTGAAAGATCTTAGGTTGAGCTGCACCCGAAGCTCTCGAGGCAAGTAGATGACTAAGATGGGATTTGTCACTTCCGTTAAATGGAAGTTAGTGTTACAGGCTCAGTACGGTCTTTATGTTAATCCTCGGTCTGGGTACGTTGTAAGAAGTACAACGTGAATACAACAAAGACCGCCGTATACTGACCAATGTTGTCAATAGGGTTGACAGTAAACCATACCCTAGGCCAACAGGAACACAGTCTTGATGAAGGGACTATAGATAACGGAGTTCATCACTGACACAGCCAATGTAAACCCAATGATGCTTTTGTCAAAGGGGTCGATCACCTTATGATGATTCTGAAACAGGGATGACAGCTACTGCTCGTGGTGATCGTCGTCTAGGGGTTCCGAGCCCCAACCTGTAGTAAGGTCTGGCTGTAGGGTCTCACACTGAGTAGTGTTCGTGTTTTAGTAATAGGAAGATTAATAGAGAGAGACATCATTTGATGATATTGAATAGTTAATATTCACAAAGCTTGTTGTGAAAGTTAGTCGTAATAGCAATAGGGACAATGTTGCATCTGATGCAAACAATGATTAAACGTGTCGTAAATTGGTTACGACAAATTTAGTAGGAACAAATATGTTGGAAGGAGTTACCTGGCTGACGGGATCGTCCCGGTCTAAACACAGGTTCAAACCGCGTCAAAATCGGAGCTCAAACGAGCCCAGAAACGCGAAAACAGTTCAAGGCAAGGTGTGTTAGACCCACTGGGCTAACAAGCCCATACCCAGAGGCAAAACAGGCGCGGCCTGCTGGCTGCAGCGGGCGCACGCCCGCTGTAGCAGCGGGCTCAGACCCGCTGTCTACAGCGGGCCAGCGCCTGCTGCAATCAGCGGGCAGTCCCGCTGCAGCAGCGGGCGAGCGGCCCGCCTATATTGCCTTGGGCGAGCGCGCCCGCAACTTAAGTTAATTTTTAGGGTTTTTGATACCCCAAATGATGGCTACGAAAAGTTGATTTTTGCCCGACTTTGGGCAATTGTTTGAGGGGTCAAACGAAGTCGAAATTCGTCGCCGTCGGTTCCTACGCGTTCACCATTCGAAGCCCTTCGGATTGATAGCTTGTTTGGTGTCTAAAGTTTAATGAGCAAAGAGAATTAATTAGTTAAAGTTTGCTTTTATGAAAAGATCACTTAAACTACAAATTAAGTTAAATTGGCTTAATTTATTTTTCCTCTCATTTGCAAAAGTCCCACATTGCTCACAACGAAAGAGTGAGTGCCGACTCCCTATATAAATAGGGGTTCACTCCCTTCGCTGAAAGATGCACCAAGTCCTCGATCGAGTAGCTCCAGACTTTTAGAGCAAGCTCGATCGGTGACTAAACTATTCTCTCTCTCTCTCTCTCTCTCTCTCTCTCTCTCTCTCTCCAGAATAGTCCTAGCAAGACTACAAAGGGGGTTTGGATTTGGATCCAGACGTCTAAGATGCGGATTCTACTCAAGTGAAACTTTCTACCGCGTGTGATCGGCTTGGAGGAGAAAGTCGGTTCGGGCGGATCGGTTCGAGGGTGCGAGGCGGCTCAGGTGGATCGAGTCAAGGCGGGTCGGCTACGAGGAGCTTCAGAAGACGGTGCGGTACATCTTGCCTGTTCCAGGACCAAGATTCCGGGTATGTGGTTAAGTAATTATAGTGTAGATTTAATTTTGTCGCTGTAGAGTAGATCCCTCTTGGGGTGGTCAGATCCACCCCAAATTGGCATAGATCGGGCTAGGTTCTATTTCTGCTGCGCTTTTGTGGTTAAGCTAGTTTAGAAAATTTTGTTTTCGATTTCTGCTGCGCTTTTGTGCCTCTGTGGTCCGTCCGACTTAGGACGGACACAGATCCGAGCTCTGGGGGTCCACCAAAACCTAAACAGTGGTATCAGAGCTTGTTGAGCTTGAGTATGGGTTCTCAGGTTATGAGCTAACCCGAAGTAATCGCTCTTACCGTACCAAGTCCCGATAAGCTAGGGGTCTTATAATGGCTTGGGCATTGTCGAGAGACATGCCGTAAAACAAGTTTCTGAGGTATCTTGTGACGGGTCTAGGATGCCATGGATGATGGGCCTTAACAGCGTCGCAATGATATCAGAGTGATACCCAACAGTGGTATCAAAGCCACGGTTATGCTATAGATCTATTATAGCGACTTTTTAAATCTTTAAAATTGCTTAATTTTAAACATACAGACTATTTTAGCTTTATGTTAAAATCAGTTTTAAAATTGTTTTGTGTTTTAAAAATTGTTTTTGCAACACGAAAATTTTTTGGGGATAATTTATTTTTATGCGATAAATTTTATATGTATCCAATGTTTAAATGCTTTCTGTAATATTTTTTTGAGCATTTAAAATCTTAAAGGTTTATGTAACTTCAAAGAGATATTTTATTTTTGAAATTTAATATTCTTAAGTTACATAAAGGTTATAAAATTTTAAAAAACTTTGTTTGAAAGCTTTTTTTAATCAATTTCTAATGTTTTAAAATTGTTTTAAATTGCTTTAGTGGATATGTAAATTATAGAAATATTTGTTTTTCATAAGATGAAATGATAAATTAGTTTCTTTTAAATTACATATAAGTTTCTAAATTATTTATGCGATATTTTAATTTTAGAAATGATTGATTAAAATTTTAAAGCCTAGTTTTTTAAAATTATTTGATAATTTATGAAACCTAGTTTTATATGATAAAATGTTTTGAAGCTTTAAATTTTGATCTTTAAATTTAATTGTTAAATTTTAGATTTGCATGTTATTTTTTATGTAGATAATTTTAAACTTGCAAATACTCATTACATGTCACTAAATGAAACTTTTATTTATGCGGATAAATTAGTTGTTTCATTTTCTTTTAATGGACATGTTGAATAATGTATTCATGAACCTTATTAGGTTAGCCATTAAATGTTTAAAATTTTATGAGATGAAATTTTAATAAGCTAGTGACTTGCTATGTTTGATAAAACAAAACAACATCAAAACCTAATACCATATTAGGGTAGTCCCTTTGATTGTAAATCATTTCAATAAATCGTTTAATTGATGATTTTCACAAAAGACTATTTTTGTACAATGTTGTAAATGTTTTATTAAAATCCTAATTAGATTGGGGTAGCACGTTGAACGAATGAACCTTATAGTCGATACGGACTTAATAAAAATTGTTCAACCAATCCATAAAATTTCGAATTTTAGGATCCACTAGTTGATAAGGATTAACTAGTTTTCTTAATTAAAAGCCATTTAGTTGTTTGGACGAACATAGAATTGATGAAAACTCCTTCAATGGATCATGATGTCGGTCAATGTGCTTGGCTAAGTTTGCTGGACCAACCTAGCTAGACTAGGTACTAAGTGTTACTGGCTTAGTCAATTCCCTGGCCGCGTCCACTGGACCGCAAGGAGTCGATTCATGACTGTGTAAGTCCATCGACTATACCTAAGTCAAATACGATAATAATCTTATTCAAGATAAATTGTAGCCCTCCTTGTTTTAGGAGTTGGCAACTGTAAGAAACGTGTTACGGTTGTTGAGCTACACTCAAGCCGTGACATGTCAATCTTATAGGAACCGATTTCTTGATTAACATCTTGACCTGACTAAAACTGTTGTCTCATCCTCTGAGCATCGGCGTAAGTCTAACCAAGATTGTAGTCTAATTCCTGACCCAAACCGATGTGTCGTGCATACACCGAGCGTCGGAGCAAGTCAGGCTAGACACGAAAACAAGGGTCCGACTAGGCTAGCCATTGTGATCCGGATGAGCACACTCATGATCACAAATGACTAGAGGTAAAAATTGATAGGGAATCATATTTAATATAATTGACGACGAGTTCGTCTACCGACTGCAGAGTTAGACAACTTGTTGAGACACACTCAAGGTTGTCAGACTCAGGGTAATCGGATCCCTCTCTCACAAATGTTATTTTATAATAAATTGTTTATTATTATGGCTTTATAAATTTAGTGGGAGAATATAGTTTTATTAAAACCATTTAAACTATACAACGAACATATACTGACTAAAGTATCTATAAAAATGCAGAATGGATTCGGGTCTTAGATATATGGTTGAGAAGAACGTGCTCGATGGAACGAACTACAAAGGTTGGCTTAGGAACATTAAGTTGGTCCTTTCCCTAGCCGGGATAGGATACGTACTGTTTGAGGACGCTCCGGATAAGCCCGATGACGATTCGACCTTCGAAGAAAAGGAAGCCTATAAGCTATACCAGAGGGATGCAGAGAAGGCCAAGTGCCTTACTCTGGTTTCGATGAGTAACGAGCTACAGAGGAAGCATGAACATATGGATGTTCAAAGTATGCTTCTGAATGCACAAGAGTTATATGGCAAGTGGTCTAGAGCTGCCAAGTTCGAAGCCACCAGCAATCTCTGGGGCACAATGATGGAGGCAGGGCCCGTACAAGATCATGTTATCAAGATGATCGGGTACGTAGAGGACGCCACCCAGTTAGGATTTGTCCTGGACAATGAGATGTCCGTGGACATTATCCTTAAGTCTTTAACTCCTGAGTTTAAGCCTTTCATCACTGGTTTTATAATGAACAGTCTTGAAACGGATCTTCCTGGTCTCCTCAATATGCTTAGGCAGTTTGAGGAGATTGAGAAGAAGCCGACTGCATTGGTTGTTGGCTCTGCTTCTTCCGACCAGCCGAAAGGCAAGGGTACGAAGAGGCAGGTCCCGTAACCTGCAAAGGCGAAGAAAGGGAAGAAAAAAACTAAAGGGGCCCCGTCAAAATCTGAGTGCTTCCATTGCCACAAGATTGGCCACTGGAAGAGGAACTGCAAGATCTATCTTGCAGAGAAGAAGAAGGGGCATACTGATGCCTCTACCTCAGGTACAAATTAAATTCAATAAAACATAATTATTTCCAATCATATAGTATGAGATACTAAAGACATCTGTGTAATGTATACAGGTGGCTGAAATGAAGCGAAGATTGGGAGAAGTGCGGAGGACGGTCGGTAATCTGAGCAATCGTTGCTGCTAGGGCCGTTCAAAGACTTCGAGGGACATGATCAAGAAGGAGATGATTCTAAATTTTAGTTGAATAAAATATATCATTCCTTAAAGGTTGAAAACAATGATTGAGTGTTTTACACTCAAAGTTTATTTGATAAACAGATTACGGTTCATCTTTGTGAATCCGTTGTTTTAATGCATGTCTCGGAAATTGCGTTTTCTGTTGAGTTGAAATTTGATTGGCTTAAATTTTCTGTGATTGTGGCGTTCTGAGATGGTTCCGAAAATTCTCAAATTATGATGCGAAGCTTCGGAAAATGTTGTTTTTGGAGCTGACTTAATGTTATAGTCAATTGGTAGTTAAGTATAGGTTCCAGGGGCATATAAATTGTGTATGATCACAATTATACACATATTAAGATTAATTCTTAATAAACTGCATTTAGTTATTAAAGAGTTAATATTAAATGTGGTTAAGGAAAACGTACAGTGTAGGACGTTTTGATTGAGCGAGTCAATGTCAAGTTTCTTTAAACCGAACTTGACTTGACTCATTCGTCAAACCGAACCTGACACTAGTACATTCCATCTAAAGCACTTACCAAATGGTTATATCTTCGTATATATAATCTAAATATGATTTAGATATAATATTGAAGTATTTAACCGGGTAATTCTTAAAGTCAGTGGGAGCCAGCTCGTATACTTAGTTCCGGTTTTTCGGACTAAGTAAAAAAGATTTCCAACTTATAAATCATCTATATAAAACATTGAATCAAATTTTTTTGATTTAATCGTATATATAGAGACTTAGGGTGTCACGTATGTACTCGACATATTGACACAAGATAAGTGGAATGAGCTGAGACTGACTTATAGAAATGTTAGACACTACATCTAGATTGTATAAGCTAAATGTTAGCGATACAAAGATAGGAAAAATTGATCCAGATCAGTTTTCCAAAGGATCAACCCTGTGTGATCAATAGATGTATTAATTAATCCATTAAAATTCGTTGTAGATACTCGTTAGTAAAACCACTCTTAGGTTCGTCATATAAATGTCAAAGTGACTGATATGCTATAACGGTATGAGATACCAAGATAAATAGCCTAAGTGCAAGTGGGAGATGTAGGAAGATATATGCCCATAAGGCAATTTATCCTAAGTATACGTCTTATTCACACTGTATATGGTATGTATTATCAAGGTTGTAAAAAACTCTAGGCGCTAGGCGTTCGGATTGCGAGCGCCTAGCGCCCAGAGCATTAATCGGGGATTAATCGGGGATTAATCGGCCTAGGCGGATTTGCAGTTTTTAATTATTTTATTTATTTTTATATAATATATTTATGTTTATATATAAATATATATATATATTATTTAAAATACATCAAATATTTAATACATACTAAATCAAATCCACTTTAACTACTTTAGAGTATTTGTGTGCAATAAAATAAAATTTAAAAGATACTCTTGTGCAATTAAGCCATTTACCAAAAACGCCCAGAAACCGCCCAGAAACCGCCTATGAACCGCCCAGGAACCGCCTAGGAACCGCCCAGAGCGCCCAGACACCGCCCAGAACGCTTAGGCGGCCGATTAATCCCAAAAACGCCCAGATTGACCGCCCAGGCCATAATCGGGGCGTTTACTGGCCGCCTAGCGCCTAGGCGCCGCCTAGGCGGCCGCCCAGGCCGATTTTTAGAACACTGTGTATTATCCTAAGTATAAAATCGCTCGTATTAATATACTTAGATAATATCCATAGACTTATAGTTAGGTCCTTACGCATCTAGATGAGATCTCGATTATGAGGTAGTAAGCGACCGAATAGAAACGTAAGTCTTAAACGGTTCGTGGCCATAGACGTCTCGAGAACTGGATATCGACACATCGGATAGACCACTGTGTCTTAGTCTTACCTTAGGGTAATGATGATCTCATAATCATTTGACATGGTGAAGTTGGAGACGAGACACAGGTGCTCATTGGAGAATGAGTTCACTGAACGACCAAATTAGAGTTATTAAATGGTTAACTTTAACTGAATTGTCTTTAATAACTCTAGGGTGATGATAGGTTAACTGGTCCTTATGACCTGAAGTCATTTGTACGAACCTGTGAGCGAACCGTGTAGCTTAGACATATGATCTAGCTTCGAGGCTAGGCATGCTGAAAGATCTTAGGTTGAGCTGCACCCGAAGCTCTCGAGGCAAGTAGATGACCAAGATGGGATTTGTCACTTTAGTTAAAGGGAAGTTAGTGTTACAGGCTCAGTACGGTCTTTATGTTAATCCTCGGTCGGGGTACGATGTAAGAAGTACAACGTGAATACAACAAAGACCGCCGTATACTGACCAATGTTGTCTAATAGGGTTGACAGTAAACCATACCTTAGGCCAACAGGAACACAGTCTTGACGAAGGGACTATAGCTAACGGAGTTCATCACTGACACAGCCAATGTAAACCCAATGATGCTTTTGTCAAAGGGGTCGATCACGTTATGATGATTCTGAAACAGGGATGACAGGTACTGCTCGTGGTGATCGTCGTCTAGGGGTTCCGAGCCCCAACCTGTAGTAAGGTCAGGCTGTAGGGTCTCACACCGAGTAGTGTTCATGTCTTAGTAATAGGAAGATTAATAGAGAGAGACATCATTTGATGATATTGAATAGTTAATATTCACAAAGCTTGTTGTGAAAGTTAGTCGTAATAGCAATAAGGACAATGTTGCATCTGATGCAAACAATGATTAAACGTGTCGTAAATTGGTTACAACAAATTTAGTAGGAACAAATATGTTGGAAAGAGTTACCTGACTGACGGGATCGTCCCGATCTAAATACAGGTTCAAACCGCGTCCAAATCGGAGCTCAAACGAGCCCAGAAACGCGAAATCAATTCAAGGCAAGGTGGGTTAGACCCACTGGGCTAACAAGCCCATACCCAGAGGCAAAACGGGAGTGGCCCGCTGGCCGCAGCGGGCTTGGCCCACTGTCTGCAGCGGGCCAGCGCCCGCTGCGGCAGCGAGCGCACGCCCGCTGCCCAGCGGGCGGGCTGCCCGCCTCTGTTGCCTTGGGCGGGCGCGCCTGCTAAGATTAGCGGGCGCGCCCGCAACTTAAGTTAATTTTTAGGGTTTTTAATACCTCAAATGACGGTTACGAAAAGTTGATTTTTGCCCGACTTTGGGCAATTGTTTGAGGGGTCAAACGAAGTCGAAATTCGTCACCGTCGGTTCCTACGCGTTCACCATTCGAAGCCCTTCGGATTGATAACTTGTTTGGTGTCTAAAGTTTAATGAGCAAAGAGAATTAATTAGTTAAAGTTTGCTATTATGAAAAGCTCACTTAAACTACAAATTAAGCTAAATTGGCTTAATTGATTTTTCCTCTCATTTGCAAAAGTTCCACATTGCTCACGACGAAAGAGTGAGTGCCGACTCCCTATATAAATAGGGGTTCACTCCCTTCGTTGAAAGATGAACCAAGTCCTCGATCGAGTAGCTCCAGACTTTTACAGCAAGCTCGATCGGTGACTAAACTATTCTCTCTCTCTCTCTCTCTCTCTCTCTCTCTCTCTCTCTCTCTCTCTCTCTCTCTCTCTCTCTCTCTCTTCCTATTCTCCGGAGTAGTCCTAGCAAGACTACAAAGGGGGTTTGGATTTGGATCCAGACGTCTAAGATGCGGGTTCTACTCAAGTGAAACTTTCTACCGCGTGTGATCGGCTTGGAGGCGAAAGTCGGTTCAGGCGGATCGGTTCGAGGGTGCGAGGCGGCTCAGGCGGATCGAGTCAAGGCGGCTCGGCTACGAGGAGCTTCAGAACATGGTGCGGTACATTTTGCCTGCTCCAGGGCCAAGATTCCGAGTATGTGGTTAAGTAATTATAGTGTAGATTTAATTTTGTCGCTGTAGAGTAGATCCCTCTTGGGGTGGTCAGATCCACCCCAAGTTGGCATAGATCGGGTTAGGTTCTGGCTCCCTCAGAGCCTAGCTAAATTGTTTAGCTAGTTTAGAAAATTTTGTTTTCGATTTCCGCTGCGCTTTTGTGCCTCTGTGGTCCGTCCGACTTAGGACGGACACAGATCCGAGCTCTGGGGGTCCGCCAAAACCCCAAAAGAGTCATCTTCCGATTACAGAGTCAAGAAACTTGTTGAGCTACACTCAAGGTTGTTAGGCTCAGGGTGATTGGATCTCTTACCCATTTATTTAATTCGATTAAATCGTTCATTTTTAAGGCTTAATATGATCGTAAAAATAGTGGGAGGATATAGATAGATAAAAGCCATTCTACCTACATTTAATATTGAACATATGCTAAACTAGGGTAAGTTCTAAGTTTACAACTGGAATCAAAATATAATATTTTAATGAAATAAGTTATCTGGTCAAATAGGTTGATTAATTGAATATCAAGTTAAATTATAATTGATAGAATTAAAATTAAATTCTAATTGATAGAATTAAAAATATATTTTTGTTGACATTAAAATGACATCCTAAAGAACAGACTTAAGAAATATGATTTCATTACGTTCTGGGTCCAACAAATAAATTCACGCTACATGTCACTCGCCTCTATATGGGGCAGATTGAACATATAGGATATTTGAAGTATGTTTCTACCTACAACTTGTCGAGCTACACTCAAGGTTGTATGCAAAAACAATTTTGATCCGCAAAGTTCGAGAATTCGATCAAACTGTTTGAGTCGAATACGAGTGCATGAACGGTGCAAGACTATGTATCCCAACCGGATCTTGAGACAAGCAACTTGTTGAGCTACACTCAAGGTTGCAACTCTCAGGCGTTTGGATACATGAGATGCTTGCATAGCTATTTATTTATGTTGGGCTATTTAATATCTAAATGTGGTTTAGAAAAGGAAGAAGGCACTCCGGAAAGTCAATCGAGTTGAATAGTTTTATTTATCATTAGTAAAGGCATAAGTTGGAGGAAATGAAAATGTGACATATTTTGATGTCACGATTTCATAGTTATTGTTATACAAAAGTTTAACACATGTTGACGAATGTCGTCGCATTGCTTATAAAGCAATGAGTAATATGTATAACGATAATATATATATTAAATGTTAATATATAAATAAACAAGATAGTAGCAAACTTATATGGCAAAATAGACTAGGCCGTATCGAGAGACTAAGCTTCACAAGTCACATAAAGAGGGGTCTGACCTCTCGTATTATGAAGTCTACGGACACTTGTGAATCTTATCCTCTTAGATATAATGGCCGAAACACATCTATAAGACAGTGGGAGAATGAGTTTTCGAACTCATTCTCGTACATACTGATGTACCCGAGTCTAGATTAACCAAAATAAGTTATTCGTATATTTTATTAAGACACGTGTTCTTGATGAAACACAAGTCTGATAAAATAAAGAACGAAATGACTAAAGTATTTAAACTGATTCGATTAGATCGAATGGTCAGATACTTAGCTCTATTAAATCTTGAGTAATTAAAAGATAATATGATTTTCTGTCAGTTCAAGTCTGTTAACACATCGGTGTGTTAAAAGGTATGAATCACCCTTAGTTAGACTTGGTGCGATCCATAGCAAGTGACCCTGAGTTAAGTCCTCCTATTGGGTAAAGTTCCAGATAGTAATGCCTAGGGTTTGATAATGTTCTATGAGGAAAATATCAATAAGATATTCATTAAATCGATCGAAAGGAAGTTGTATAATTACTCGAATCTCGTGAGACGAAGAGTCGAGTTAGACATCATAACTGATGATGACTTAGTCAACTTCCGGGATGAAATCCGGAGCAGTAACTCCGATTTATAACTTGATGCAATCAAAATAGGTCCGTATGCGTAAATAAATTTTGGAATTTAGTTTACGTGCCCAATGAAAATGTTTCCTCATTTTCTACAAGTAAATCTTTAAGTTGAAAGAATAGTGCAGAAAGAAAATAGTGAAGTACAATCATATTGGTCGAGAGCGATTTTCATCCTAATTCCTATAAAACGGATTATGATGAAACCGTTTTTCGCCAGCAGATGTGTACAGATCTACTCGGACCAAACTCGATGTAAACGCTTAAGTTGACCATGAAAATTGGAGCATTCACTTATAAGTTCGTTTTTCAAAATATGATTTAGACGAACCAACTTATATGAATTAGCGAGAAAGTTTTCAAGGTCAGTGGGAGTGTATAAATTACATGCGAGGCATCAAAGGGATGGAACATTTATTTCGACAAAGTAATCAAAAGGTTTGACACTTTATCAAAAATAGATATGAGCCATTTGAAATTACCTGTAACTAATTTAAAATTATTATCGTAAGGTACGATAAACTGGATAAGATCCAGGGAAATAAAATATTATGGATTCCGACAGACCAAGATAATTATTTAAATGAGATTTAAATGGTTGGTCTAACATGAACATAGAAACCCATTAAGTCTATACTGTAGACGGCTTTAGCAGATCCACTCACGAAGGCTCTACCACATGAAGTCTAGAAAGCTTATGTGTAAAATGGTATGAGATACCGGGATAAATGTCCTGAGTGCAAGTGGAAGATGTAGAGAGATGATGCCCTTGAGGCTATTTATCTCTGTGTGAATAACACAAACGTCTTGTTCGAAATAACAGTAAGCTGTTTGGTAATAATTTATCTAAGTTATATTATAATGTAATTAACATTAGATATTAACTTAGGTAAAGTCCTGAGACTTTATGCAAGGTCAAACAAGTATCGAGATGAGTATCTCGATTATGGAGAAATGTTTGAATGTCTGTAGCATAAGTCTAAAAGGGTTCGTGGTAGTAGATGTTTCTAGACAAGGATATCGACACATCGGAAAGACCATTGTGTCTTAGTCTTCACCGTTTAGCGGGGGCGATGATCTCATGATCGTTTGACTTGGCGAAGTCAAAGACGAGACACAGGTGCTCATTAGAGATTGAGTTCACTGGACGATCCACAAGAGTTATCATATGGTTATACTGACCAATCTTTCAATGATAACTCTCAGTGATGATAGGCTAGTTGGTCTTTTGACTTGAGGTCATTTTACGAACCTGTGCGTAAACGGTGACACTTAGATCACTGACCTAATTTCGAGGCTAGGCATGTCGAAAGGTCTTTGATTGGGTGTCACTTGAAGCGTACGAGGAGAGTAATGACCAAGAGAGGATTCGTCTCTCCCGGTCAATGGGAGTTAGTATCGTAGAGTTAGTTCGGTCTTTAGTAAAATCTCTCATCAGAGTAAGTTGAAAGAAGTTTAACATTAGTTAACTAAAGATCGATAGAAACTAACTGGAGTCAAGTTATTGGGGTTGACAGTTTGACCGTGCCCTAGACTTGATCCACACGACATAGTTTAGACGAAGAGACTATAACTGCAGAAGTCATCACGGACACGGTCAGGGTGGTCCCGACAATACTCAAGTCGATGAGTCAACCACATAATTATGATTTTGAAGCAGGGACGGCAACCACTGCTCGTGGTCACTACCGTATAGGGCTTCGAGCCCAACCTGTTGTAAGGGTCAGGCTGTAGGGTCTAACACAGAGTGTGACCTTCGTCTAGTAATAGGTAGAAATTAGTTAGGGAGAATAATTTGCATTTGATGCAAAGGAAGATAAAATTGCATTTTGATGCAAATAACATTTAAGCTAAGATAGGGGACTAATTTGCATATGATGCAAAAGAGATTAAATGTGTCTTAAATAGTTTAAGACCATATTTAATATAATTAACGCATGGAAAAAGTTAACTGGATGACGGGTGACTGGACTAAAATGTTGCAGGTTAAATTCCCAAGTATAGGAAGTTGGTCAAGTAGTAAACCTGGTGAGTCCAGGGTCGTATTCCACAGGGACAAACTAATCTACAAGTTTTACAATCTGAAACTTGCTTGGAAATGATAATGAAGTATGGACCACCCTTTGGAGGTGAATTTTTGGTTGGGTTTTTGTTTGATGTAAAATGGGTACGAAAAATTACGAAAGTAAATAATGTAAAAATAATACGGTAAAAATGTGAGTGTGTTGTGTTTTCGTTAGTGATGTAGGGTCTCATGGTAATCATTTTTCATGGGTAACTCAATCCCTCATCCATGCCAAGGTATGGGGATCGGATGCTTTAACTTTGAAAACGGTGATTTTTTAGCAAATTACAATAACATTAAATCGGTCGTTTTTCAAGACAATGGCGTTTAAATAGATGAACCTCGCGGTTCATCACCCTTCTTGGACCCCTCTACGGGTTTGTTGCACGTAGACGATGCCTCGCGGCATGTCATCCTAAGCGGATTCCTCACGGATAATGCGTAACTAATTAATAAAGCGAAAAACGACATTTTCAACGTTTTTGATTAAAACGAGTGCTATGAAGAAATGAAAACATGAAACCCATCAATACTAACTTCCACACAACACAATCACATGATATTTAGCCAATCATGGTAATAAAAACATCAAATATTATTGATACAAACATGATTTCAATACAAATTTTAATACAAAACATATAAAAGTGGAGAGTTTTCACCCAAAATGAAGCCCAAACGATGCCAAAATGTCTCCAAACTTCTCCTATAGATGCTCCAACACCTCTGGAATTTGGGAGAGAAGCCCTCAAAACTTGTTTCACTCAAATCGGAGGTTGGATGATCAAGTTATGCTCCAAATAGCCCTTTTTATAGGAGTTTTAAGCTTATTGGGCTTGCGGGTCTGCAAGCTACAGACCCGCAACCCAGTCAATAGGTCAAAGCAAACAGACTGGTCAAACTGTGCTTGGCGGGCGCCACCCGCGTGGTAAACGCGGGCGGGCGCCCGCTTGTGTGGACAGGCGGGTTTGACCCGCCTGTTCAACGGGCGGGTTTTGACCCGCCTGTTGAACAGGCGGGCCGCCCGGCCCGTCTGGGAACAGGCGGGTTTTGACCCGCCTGCTCACAAGGGGGCCAGCACCCGCCTGTCACAGGCGGTTGGGCCCCGCCTGTCACAGGCGGGTGGGCCCACCTGTGGGCCCCCCGAATTTTGGAATATTTTTTTTATTTTTTTTATTTTTTTCATTTTCCAATAGCTTTACTGGGCCTTTTTAATCTCCAAAAATTGCTCCGATCTCCGAAAAATATGGAAAAATAGCCGTTGTATTCGGAAAATTGCAAGCTTTACCTAAAAAATAAAATGGAGACAAAATTAGGGCATAAATTGGTATTTTGCGTATAAATAAGGGATATACTCTAATTTTAAATGATATTTCAATAATACACGTATTAGAGACAAAATAGATATTAAATATACGCAAAATACAATCAAATTAGGGGGTAATAAACGTAATATTCTCTCAGAATCACACCCCCCAACTAGGTTTTCGCTAGTCTCTTAGCAAAATAAGCGAATATTCCAAAAATATGTTATACACCCAAGAAATGAATTAAGAATAATATTAACCAACAAAGTTTAATAACTATCATGGGTTCTCATGGACTAATGCACAAATCTACAATTTCATCTCAATCCACATATATTCGGTATCGCAAAATGTAATTGTTTAATCAATAGGTAATCACGTATCCTAGGATGTAAATTTCCTAGGATTAGGCCATCACAACATCCAAATCATAACATCATGATCTTGAATCTACTCAAAAATATCTCATCTCTTTTTGTATATTTTTCTCTTTTTTTTCTTTTTTATAAACTTTTTAGAGCAATCCATGTAACGAGCGTTAGGTCAATGACTCCCAAACCAGACGGTCTTAGGGCATTAGGTTTGAAAAACCCCTCAGACTTAATAACTCGGAATGTCTAAAGATTATTATGCACTCCCCCATACTTCCTTTTTCGGCGCGAATACCCATGCTTCCTGAGGCACGAGGACCCGGCTACTAAAAGAAGCTGGAAGAACGGTGCATTTTATTCATTTTTTTGTCCTTTTTTTGACATGAGACAAGTTTGAGTAAAATTCTCCATCACCTACTAATCAGCAAGCTTGTGTATGTGGTTGGCCTTTATCCTGAGAATTTATAACCTTCTTCACATAATTACCAATTCATAAACGTATACGTGATATGAAATTTCCTAAACCAAACAATAGTTTCATGAGATTACAATTGCGGATACATGCACTAATTTACATGAAAGTCATGATAATTTAAAATTCTATTCGGGGGTAAAACATTCTTAATCTATAATAATGAATATGGCTGTTCAATTAGACGTGTTGGAATTTTCACTTCAAAGGGACATATAAAGATGGTTTGGGTAAAAACACAACACTCTTTTTTATTATACAAGCATATAAAAACGATTTTTTTATTTTTATTTTTTTGCAAACTTGAATGTAAACAAACAACATTTTTTATGCAAACTATATAGATTGCTTATGCAAAACATACATATTTTATTCTTTACTACTTCCTCCCCCCAACTTAAAATGAACATTGTCCTCAATGTTTAAAGCGTGGTAGAATGAAATGTGGAGAGCAGATATATGAATGCATAAACAAAAAGCTTCCCATACAAATTTGATAACGATGTAGAAGTGTAAAAAGGGAAGAGATCACCGTAGCCTCCCAAATGGAGGGTCACAGATATCAATCGGTGGAGGAAGTTGTTCCAGAAGCTCCTTGTGTATATCCTCCGTCAGCGCTCGAGAGGGCGACGCCAAAGGCAATTGTGCAAAAGTAGCCATCCAATTAGTGCTAGGCGTCACGTATGGTGAAGGTGCAAACTCCATCACAAATGGAGGATCCAGAATATCCAGCAGAGGTGGCATCTGCACGATCAGCTCTGTGCGCTCCTCAGCCAGCTGCTGTGAAATTATGCCTCCATCGGCCTTCTTGGATTCCAGCAATGCAACTCCCAGATGAGCTGCATCAATCCATGCACTGTTCTCGTGCCCTGTAAAAAAAGTGTTCCAAAATGGGTCATCAAAATTGACTAAAGAATTTAAATTCAATTGACGACATTTTGAATCTAAAGTATATGGAATTGAAATTCGTGATTCAATAATACATGGCATGGAACTGTGGGAACTCCCCTGATGTGTGTCGTTAAGATCGATCTGATACTCTGCCTCGTGAGGATGAAGTGTTTGCAGAAGTGGATCCGGAGGGTAAGTCAGCGCTGGCTCAATGTAGATCATCTCGTAATCGCTATCAATCTCGTCCTGCGGTGAAGGAAATGGAAACTGCTGCATGGAAGTAGGAAGAATATCTGGCTCGGGCTCCATCTCAGTCTGTAAGCTCGCTCCCTCGCATATATCTTCCTCATAATCATCAAAGTAGATTTCCTCATGGTCAATACGCACCGCATCATCCATCACCTCTTGCTCCTCAAGTGGTGGTTGTTCATCCTCTTTCTTTTGGCTCCAATGTCCCCCATCAATATGCTCGTCAAGTTCTTCTTTAGGGTCACAATGGATCGAGCCCTCAGGTGGAATCACAGGCTGACTGTCGAACATGTTAGATTGCAAACTCATACTCAGCAAGATCATTCAAGTACCAAAATGCTTCCTCGGTCGAATAAGCAAAGAATTCTCCATTACAGCTTGTCTGCACGAAATCCCGCGCAGAAGGCAGTAATCCCGTGTAGAAAATCTGTAGGAGATGATCATCGTGGAAGCTGTGGTGTGTACATGCAAGCATCAAATCATTGAATCTCTGCCAAGCTTGATAGTATGCATCCTCATCAATTTGTACAAAACTCGTTATATGGTGCTTCGTGGCCTGCCGCTCCTGTACCTGAGTAAAGAAAATAGGAAAAAATACTCGAAGAAATTCAGCCTGAAATGACAACCAAGTAAAATCTGAGTCAAAAGGCAATGCTTCAAACCATGGATAGCAAAATCTCTCAAAGAATATGGGAAGTATCGAAGAAATAAGTCATTAATGCATGCATTCCCACCAAATAAAGTGCGGCATATCGTTTCAAACTTTTGTAAATGTAAATGTGGGTTCTCATCCTCCGTACCATGGAAAACTGGTAGGATTTGAAATAACCCGGAAATAAAGTCTGAAATGATTGCATCACTATCCATAAAAAAGATTTTTTTTAGTTTTACAAATTTTTTTTTTGGATTTTAGAAAGAAAAGTAAAATTTTAAAGAAAAGTAAAAGTAAAAAAAAGTAAAAGTTAAAAAAGTAAAAGTAAAAAGTAAAAGTAAAAGTAAAAAATATATATAAAGAAATCAAAATGACGTAAGTGTAAAATAAAGAAATTTTAAATCACACACTAAGAAGATGAGACAATCTAACCAGAAAAATAAAAGAAAACTATTTAAAGAAAACGTAAAAAAAATTAATAACTAAAGGTAAGAAAGAAAATAATGGATATACAAAGAATATATAGACAAAAAGTGGACAAATATCCCCAAAATTTCCAAGCTAATTAGAAATTGTAAAAAATATAAACCGTTGTCCCCAGCAACGGCGCGAAAAACTTGACTGGACTAAAATGTTGCAGTTTAAATTCCCAAATATAGGAAGTCGGTCAAGTAGTAAACCTGGTGAGTCCAGGGTCGTATTCCACAGGGAAAAACTAATCTACAAGTTTTACAATCTGAAACTTGCTTGGAAATGATAATGAAGTATGAACCACCCTTTGGAGGTGAATTTTTGGTTGGTTTTTTGTTTGATGTAAAATGGGTACGAAAAATTACGAAAGTAAATAATGTAAAAATAATACGGTAAAAATGTGAGTGTGTTGTGTTTTCGTTAGTGCTATAGGGTCTAATGGTAATCATTTTTCATGGGTAACTCAATCCCTCATCCATGCCAAGGTATGGGGGATGATTTAACTTTGAAAACGGTGATTTTTTTAGCAAATTACAATAACATTAAATCGGTCGTTTTTCAAGACAATGGCGTTTAAATAGATGAACCTCGCGGTTCATCACCCTCCTTGGGCCCCTCTACGCGTTTGTTGCACGTAGACGATGCCTCGCGGCATGTCATCCTAAGCGGATTCCTCACGGATAATGCGTAATTAATTAATAAAGCGAAAAACGACATTTTCAACGTTTTTGATTAAAACGAGTATTATGAAGAAATGAAAACATGAAACCCATCAATACTAACTTCCACACAACACAATCACATGATATTTAGCCAATCATGGTAATAAAAACATCAAATATTATTGATACAAACATGATTTCAATACAAATTTTAATACAAAACATATAAACGTGGAGAGTTTTCACCCAAAATGAAGCCCAAACGATGCCAAAACTTCTCCAAACTTCTCCTATAGATGCACCAACACCTCTGGAATTTGGGGGAGAAGCCCCCAAAACTTGTTTCACTCAAATCGGAGGTTGGATGATCAAGTTATGCTCCAAATAGCCCTTTTTATAGGAGTTTTAAGCTTATTGGGCTTGCGGGTCTGCAGGCTACAGATCCGCAACCCAGTCAATAGGTCAAAGCAAACAGACGGGTCAAACTGGGCTTGGAGGGCGCCGCCCGCGTGGTAAACGCGGGCGGGCACCCGCCTGTGTGGACAGGCGGGTTTGACCCGCCTGTTGAACAGGCGGGCCGCCCGGCCCGTCTGGGAACAGGCGGGGTTTGACCCACCGGTTAACAGACGGGCCAGCACCCGCCTGTCACAGGCGGGTGGGCCCACCTGTGGGCCCCCCGAATTTTGGAATATTATTTTTATTTTTATTTTTTTCCTTTTCCAATAGCTTTACTGGGCCTTTTTAATCTCCAAAAATTGCTCCGATCTCCGAAAAATATGGAAAAATAGCCGTTGGATTCGAAAAATTGCAAGCTTTACCTGAAAAATAAAATGGAGACAAAATTAGGCCATAAATTGGTATTTTGCGTATAAATAAGCGATATACTCTAATTTTAAATGATATTTCAATAATACACGTATTAGAGACAAAATAGATATTAAATATACGTAAAATACAATCAAATTAGGGGGTAATAAACGCAATATTCTCTCAGAATCAACGGGATCATCCCAGTCTAAACGCAGGTTCAAACCGCGTTAAAAACAGAGTCCAAACGAGTCCAATAAGTCTATTTAAAAGTGTTTAAATAGAAAGCCCGTTGAGAAAAGGCCCAATAGAAATAGCCCAGATGGGGACTATATGAAGTTGGGCCCAGGCCTGGCCCGCTGACGCACGCGTCAGCCTACTGATGCAGGCTGTCGCCTATGTCAGCGGGGCCTGCGTCAGCTGATGCGGGAGTCAGCCTGCTGATGCAGGCTGATGCCCGCGTCAACTGACGCGGGCGGAAGGCCAGCAGGCCCGCTTTTAAGTGGGCCCGCCCCGTTTTCGCGACAAAAGAGCCACCTGCTGTTGCGGACGGCGTGGAATTCAATGGGCCGGTATTTTGATGCGGGCCCGCCACAAATTTGGTGCAGGTGGACCCCATGCGCTGCCTAGGGCAGTGTGCATTTGTGACGGCTGCTGTTTTACGAAAATTGGCTCATGGGCTGATCTTTGGGCGATTAATTGGAGGGTAAAACGGACTTCGATTGACGAACCATTTTTTCCTATGCGTTCACCGTTGAACACCCTTCGAATTGATAGGTTGTATCAATCATGAAGCTCAACGGTGAGGGAGTTAAAATTCACAGAAGTTTGCGCTTTGTGAAAAAGCAAACTAACTTGATTTAATTAACTCTAATTTAATAGTCCCACATCGGTTGTGTGGAAAAGGGGAGAGTCAGCCGCCTATATAAATAGGGGTCTCCCCCCTTCCTCCAAACTCGTCCCAAGCTCCAGATCTGAGTGGCTCCCGTAAATGTAGGAGCACCCTCGGATCTAGGCTTAAATCAATATTTCTCTTCTCCCTATATTTCTACCTTACTCCTGAGGGCTCTAGCAAAGCCACGAAGGAGTTCGGATTCGGATCTGAAATCTTGGCGAAGGCTTTCACTCGCGTGAAACTTTCTTCGGCGCGTGGTTGGCTCGGCGACACGAGGATTGATCGCCTTGGGATGCGGAGCGGTTCG
Source organism: Scilla litardierei (assembly GCA_030789695.1). Lineage (NCBI taxonomy): Eukaryota > Viridiplantae > Streptophyta > Magnoliopsida > Asparagales > Asparagaceae > Scilla > Scilla litardierei. The sequence goes on from CM061141.1 coordinate 163,201,814, forward strand.
AGGAGCGGTTCAAGGAGCGACTCGGCGTGGGACAGGGAGTGGCTCAGAAGACGGTACGGTACATCTTGCCCGCCCCAGGGTTGAGATTCCGGGTATGTTTTTAGAAGCTTTCATTTTAATTATTTGCAGTAGTTTAGATCCCTCATGGGGTGGTCAGATCCACCCCAAGTTGGCAGAGATCCTGGCTAAGAGGGTCTGGTTCCTTAGGGCTGCATGTTTATTAGATTAACATTATTTTTCTGCTGCATTATTCTGTGCCTATGTTTCATTCGAGTTAGGACGGAAATAGTGTTTTTGTGCCCTAAGGGTCCGCGAAAACCCTTCAGGGCTAATGGATTAGCCCTAGGATTTTAGGATTTAGATGCGAAGTTGGGATTTTATGATGCGTTGAACAATAAAGGTGATGTATTTTGGTTGATTTTGCAAAATCCCTAGGAGAACTCGTACTGAGATCGTGCCCACAGTCGGTGGAATCGATTAGCTTAAGGAGTATCTTATGGATTTAATTAGGGTGTCAGTAGATTCAACTAAGGCTCGTGACCATGCCCGGCTAGTATCTTGATGGGATCCACCGACGAACTATATCACTAATTGACGGATACCGCCATTGCGTCAATGAGAGCCACCAAAATATCTCGAAACTCTAACCCACGAGAGTGGTATGAGTTGAGAGCATTCAAACCACGAGAGTGGTGAGATTATTGTATATCCTTAACGCATGTACCGTATGCATCATCGCGAGAGCGGGGTTAATACGGTATGTTAGATTCATAATGCCCAAACGCATGAATTCACTTCTTAGATGCTACAATCCCCAATAAAACCAATGCAACGTAAGAGTCCTAGCATAGCGTCAACATCCGACGATCCTAGTGGCAAGTCCTAAGGCCTTAGTCTTTTATATTTTATTCTTTCATATTGTGTGGAATCCCTTGTTTGCGATATCGAGTGACACGACCTTCGCATCCATCACCATTACAACATTCCATATTCCACATCCACCAATAAATCTGCAAGTCTAACCAAACCAAGGAGTAGATATGTAGTATAGCATCCCTTCCCCGTGTTTGATACCCGCTTGCCACTATACTGTGCGCTTGCGGTTAGACGACATCGTTTTCGGAGTTAATTCCGGGCCGATCAAGTTTATGGCGTCGTTGCTAGGGAGGCGTTCCGACATATTATCTATTTACCACAATTAGTTTGATTATATTGCGTAAAAAACCAAAACAAAACAAAACAAAACAAAATTAAAAAAACAGAGAGAGAAATTTTTCCCACCACCTGCTTTATTATTATCTCTATCTTCTTGTACCATTGATATCTTTTCCAGGTTGTTTGTTTTTTTGACTATTCAGGTACAATGGATCAATCTTGGCATTATTCAGGCAATGATTATTCGGCACAATATAAGGCTCCAATGGAAGAATGCGAATATTATTCACAAGACCCATACTATCAGATAGAAGGATATGATCAATATTCAGAGTGCTATGCCTACTGTGAGTCTTGTGACAAGGAGGGACACATGCCCTACGAAAGCCGAGTCTGTCTCTTGAGTCCTGACCATCATCTCAGTTTGACAGTCAATGCGTTTATGGCAAAGGTAGAGGAGAGCACGGCTGTCAGTGCTATACTGAATGAGTCACTTGATCGATGGCAGAAAGATATGGATGAAATCAACAAGTACCTTTCATATTATGAGATCGAGGGAGAGACTAAGGACAATGATACTTCCACCTCTGAGGAGACAACGGTACTAGTCACTGATGCAACCACTTCTGATGAGAGAACTGTAATGAGACACTCGGGAGGTGTTACTACAGATCCAGTTTGCGCCACCGTCACTCCCCCACCCATCGATATAGCTAGTTCATATGAAGAGTGGATGGACGATTCAGATGGAGAAGACATTGATGTTATCTACCTCACGCCGGCTGACATATATGATGCATACAAGGGCAACATAGTCACTTCCATACCTAGAGAGCCTGAGGATAGTTTAGCATCCTGCTTGTCTCCCTACTAGATACCTGAGCTCACAGCGCCACCTGCACCTACTATTGATAAGGCCAAGCCATGCAATCGGGTGCCTCGAGCTCCAGGACAGAAACGAAGAAGGATGCATAAAAAGGAGAAGATGAATTTTACATTGTCGTCTATACCTGAGGAGCCTAAGGAGGATGTCCACGTTCAGCTTGGGGGAGGTATTATGCACTTTAATATTGCCACTTCCGATGAGACCACAACAGTTGGTACTGCGGAGTCAGCTTGTGCCATCATCGCTCCCCCTTGCTACCCATATGAGCCAGAGCATGCTTTTGAGGAGGCCTTACATGCAGAGCCATAGCTTGCTGCCGAGGAGGTCGTGCATTGGGACGAGGACACAGCCATTCATGAGGACCCCGAGCATTACCCCCCTCCTTTTGAGCTACCACAGCCACCTCCACTTTCTATAGAGGCTGAGAATCCCTCAGAGGACCACCCTTCCACTGATGCCGAGGACTATCACACAGAGCTTTTGGCCCCCTTCAGGGAGATCTCTTTACTCACTTGCTCTTTACATTTGATTCCCCTCCCGTGTACGATGTTTACCATGATTTAAATTCTGATGACTCATTACGCCTTTTGCAGGATACACATACATATGATCAAGAGGCATGATGGGATGTATATGAGGAGGAGAGTGAGGAGTTAGCACCCATAGACGCATATGAATACGATCAAGAGGTGCGCTAGGATAAGTCTGACGATGAGGAGGAGTTGCCTGATGAGGCACATGCTTATATGCCAGAGTTACCTGAAAAGCCTGAGGCGAATGACGGGGAGTTGCCTGCCATGGTGCATAAAAGCGGAGATACATTTCCATGGAAGTGTTGTCAACCATCCTTAATTTTAAATGTTTCTTTTGATGACCTTCTTTGGAATACATTTATTCTGGAGAAGAATTATCCACATCAGATTGATGCGGCTTATCGCTTGTAGGTTACAGGTGGAGTCCTTGGAGAGATGCTGGGAGCCGCATTGCTGGAATCTGATAGAGTCTGTGGACACATGCACCTAGCGGAGCCACGGAAGGAGCAGCTGGAGCAGTTGCTGGCACCGGCAAAGATACTAGATCCGCCTTTTGCTATAGGTGATACCAATCCAGTAGTGTAGCATTTTATGCTTTCAATAAACATGAATCCTCTCGACAGCGAGAGAACCGTATAGATTTGCTTGAATAAATATCACCTCATATGATGGCAACAATAATCTTTTACACCCTAAACCCATTATATATATATTAGTTGCCCTCTTCACATTTTGATATGTCGCACCATTTTGCTCACCACCATCGAGCATTTCTTCCTAGTTAAACCTTACTTTCTTATTCATTTAACTTGATCTCGCTTAGCGAAGCCGTGCCATTTTTGATAAAGTCATTTGAATAGGATTGTTTGGTATAAGCTTGGGGGAAGGCGCTCTTATGCATCATTACATGTGCATGTAGTTGCATTAGGGTTTCATGTCATTCATTTCATCATTTTTAATTCACCCCCCCTCATATTTATCGTTGTTCCTCATATTTTTCCTTTTATGATCACATAGAGGACAATGTGAAGTTTAAGCTTGGGGGAGTGCATTTTCATGCCATTTAGTTGCATTAGTTGCATATTTTACTTTTATTTTAGGATTCTGAAAATTTTTCAATTTTTTTCATCATCTTTTCAATTTTTCCATCTTATTTTAATTTTATGTGTGTTCATGCATCATATTTTGTGCTTGTTTTTCTTTTATTTATTTCTTCTATTTTTATTTCTCTATTTTCTTTTCTTTCTTTTGCTAGTTGAATTCCATGTGATGTTTTATCTTATGCTTTCACCTCTCTCACGACGCTTATTTTTCCTGCCATGCTACTTAGAGAATTTCATAATACTAATCCTTATAAGTACTTGAAAATATTCTTTTGATGATCTTTCTAGTGCGAATGCATGAAGCTTATTGAAACTGAATATGTAGAGTAGTATTTAGTATGCTTTCATTGGAAATACACCAAGATTCAAGCATCACTAGTATATCTGAAGCCTTGCTTTCATCTCTTATTCGCATTCTCATTGCATGCTTGATATAACTGAAAATATTACTGCTTGACTTCACTACTCATTGATATGATTAAGGATACCCGTGCTATTATACGAGTTTAGTTGATGTATTATTTTACAGAACTGTTTGTGCACACTTTTGACTGAACCGAGCGTTATATCTATTCCTTCTCCACATATATCTTATATTCTCTATATGTCACTCGATATCACTCCCCAAAGCTATTTCTACCGCATACATTCCCAAAAATTCCCTACAAAAGAAAAGCTTGCTCCAAAAGTCCAAAAAGCCAAAAAGGTGTCAAAACCCAAAAATACAAATACTATTCCTCCTACAAAAATCCAAAAAGAAACAAAGAAACAAAGCTAAAAATTCAAAGAAGATCTCAACTTTCATTACTTGGAGCAATACATATACTATTGAAAAAACCAAAACAAAATTCCAAATCCACAAATACTTCTTTGGATGCGACACCTCAATTCAAGCTTGGGGGGGATCTTTTGACCACATGAGTGAGCATGACATTAGAGTGGAGTCGTGCACGAACGGGAAAGTTTGATAATGCTCAAACTTAACGAAACAATTTAGTTATGTGGATTTCTTATGATTTGATATGAGGATGTGTATGTCTTAATTTTTATTCTATTCTTTATTACATGCATTGTGTGAATTTCCACGCTTCAGTTATATCTTCTGATTGAAAAGTGTGTCGTCAATGGTATGCATATTCAATGCTATGAAACATAGGATGTTGATATAAACTAAATGTATGAATACCATAGAGAACCCTTTCATTCATTCTTAACTCGTAAGTACTTCGTTTATTTATGATATGAAATCTCTATTGTAGTGTGTGATTTACTTTCTGAGTCGTTGTGATATATGGTGAATGTTGAGAGATCTGAGATAATAATCTAGCGACCCTCTTTTCTTCGTATTCTTTTTCGGTTTCTTATTTTTACCTCCCGGTGAGCTTCGTATTTGTCTTCCTCGAGGATGAGTAAGAGGTAATCTTGGGGGATTTTGATATGCTCTTATTTTACATGATTTATCGCATATTTTTATGACACATTTCACCGTCCAAACCCACATTTTATATGCTTTTATGCTATTATTTGGAACAATATGACTTTCGGAGCGTTTATGCCCATTTCAGGGATTTGGAGCGATATTGGAGCAATTTGAGGCCAATAAGATGATCAGCGTGAAAGCACCAAGGAGAATCATGATGACATTCTTGAGGTGCCAAAGAAGAAGACTAGAGGAAGAAAAGAGGAAGAGAAAGAGAAAGAAGAAGCCAAGAAGCATCTAGGCCACTTTCCCAGGCGACTCGACCCGAGCAGCATTCTGCTGCTCGGTCGAACTGACATGCGGATTCAGCTAGGAGATGTGCACGAGCCACTCGACCAAGCAGAGAGGTGACTCGATCGAGTCAACCCAACTTCGAGCTTCTACTAATAGACATCCGACTCGTCCGAGTAGGTGTCTACTCGACCCGAGCAGGCAGAGCGAGGTTTTGGACGAAGAATTCAGGCTTCCTGACGACTCGATCGAGCAGGACCTACTCGACCCGAGCAGACAGAACGACAATTTGAGGAGAAGCTCAGATCCACTGACGACTGGATCGAGTAGGCAGGCTACTCGACCGAGCACGAAGGCTACTCGGTCGAGTAAGGCGAACGCCCAAATTTTTAGATAGCCATGTACTCTTTTCAAATCTTCTATCTCCTGGGATTTTTCAGTATTTTTGTGATATTTTTCTCAGATGGTAGACTTTAATTCGGTTCCAACACCACCAAGAACACACCATTCAGAGTTTGGACGTGCTCTGGGGAATTTCTGTAAGTTCACGCTGCAGTGCTGAAATCTGTACTCGACCACCTACTCGACCGAGCAGGACCCTACTCGGTCCAAGCAGATAGATCAGTGTTTTTGGAGGGATTTCTGCCCTACTGCTGACTCAACCGAGTAGGGGGCTACTCGACCCGAGTCAGCTGGGGCCCAAAACTTAAGTTGCGTCTGGATTTGGCTTTGGGCACGAATTTCAGAGGGTTTTTTGTGTTGTTTGCTAGGGTTTTGAGGGGATTATAGATATGAATTGTAGCCGTCATTAGAGATGGACTTTTTTGGAGCTTAAATCTATTTTAGAGAGTTTTGGAGACGATCTTTTGGGAGTTAGGCTATGCCATAGACCCCTCCCTTGTATCAAGATAAGTATTTTTGTTCTCTTTAATTCTATTTTAGTTCTTCTTATTGATTGCTTATTGAATCTCTTTGATGCATGCAATGAAGTTTTCTATCGTTCTTATATCTATATCTATGATGCATGAATATTCTTTTCTACGGCTAATGGATTAGCCCTAGGATTTTAGGATTTAGATGCGAAGTTGGGATTTTTATGATGCGTTTGACAATAAAGGGGGAGTATTTTGGTTGATCTTACAAAATCCCTAGGAGAACTCGAACTGAGATCGTGCCCACGGTCGGTGGAATCGATTAACTTAAGGAGTATCTTATGGATTTAATTAGGGAGTCAGTAGATTCATGTCATGCCCAAGTCACCCTAATACTCATAGGAAGAGGATCTAATCTCAAATACCTGAGAAAAGAGGGGATGAGTCACGTGACGGGCCGCGGTCTTAGACCAAGCGTAAAAGATGAGTAAGGCAGGCCACTACTCACACTGGAACAACACAGAGACAACACAAAGTGCATGAAAATAAAAGCGCTCCAACAATCACAGATACATGATTTACATCTACAGAGTGGTACTAAAGTAAAGCAGGAAAAGTAACTACAGCCACAACGTCACATAGCCACAACAGAGTACACTACAGTCCACTATAGTCCACAGTCACATAATATGTACAGAGTCTGCTACAAAAATATGTACACCATCCCGCTGGGACTCAAAAAGCACAAATCACTATCTGACTACTACTGCATCACCACCATCTAAGTCTGACTACAAAACGACAGCGTCTACTGAGTACATTTGAAACCGTCCAGATGTGGTACAAAACAAAGCTACAACAACTGTCACAGGAGTGGCTACTATGATTACCAACTCGTCCCACACCATCCCCACGTACGACCACATCATGGCTAATCAAGACTAGCTGCAACCTAAGAACGTCCGGTGGAGTCTGGCTTTAAGCGCTGCTCCGAAGTACCTGCTCCCAAAACCACGTGGAGGGGACACATCAAAACGTGTCTAGCAGAGAAACACAACACACAAGGGTCTAAGCACACAACAACTGGACTTCATTGATTACTAATAGTTTTCAAGGGTTGTTAAGTTTTAGAGAAGACCTTTCAATGTAGAGATGCCGTGGACGGACTCAAGTACGAGGACTAAACTTCATCCCAAATTGGGATGGCAACAGAGCACCCGCCAGTGGTACAACAAACTGTGTGAAGCTTAACGGGGCCTCCAACACCGGATGCGGGGCAACAAGGGAGAGCCGCGAGGGCCTCCCAATCCATCACATAGACGTGGGGCAACACTGAAACATACGATATAACTCTGAACCACATAGTCTTGTCCTCATTCTTGACCCGTCACGGTGTCTCTACCCCCAAACCCACCTAGAGGGCCAGCAACTCTGTGTGGCATGGACACCTCTAGTATTCTTTACCTAACCTAGGGTTAGTTGCTCATACACATTTCAGGTCGCAAAGCCAACATTAACTATTTCCTCAATTGCCAACATGAGATACCAACATCCAACACTACATATAACAACATTTCCAACCAATCCACGTTTTGAAATTTAAGCAACTAGGCCTAGGTTAGGATTACACTTAATGAACATGTCATATGGGTTGTATAAACATTTACAGCATTAAAGGAGTCCACAACAATTTATAAATTGCAAATCCAACGCTCACAATTTAATTGCAGCCATAACAGCAATACTAGGACAGAGCATAGAAGGGGTGATATCTCAAAATAATTCTATCGAACATGAAAAAATAATTAAAAGGGGGTTGTAGCCCCATATGCCAGCATGTCAGATTTCAAATTTCATAGCAATTGTCCATTTGGTTGATTTATTATGAATTTATTACTGAACAGGGTTTTTGTTGATTTCAGTCTGCAGATTAGGGGTTCAAAGAGTAACTGTTTCAGTATGCTTAGAGGCAAAATTAGACAACAATGCAGTTGAAGAAAAGTTAGATATCGGTCTTATTTTAAAAATTAGCCCAAGTACATAAAAATTGGTTTAGTTGTTTAAAGGATGTAGGCTCTTTAAAATCATGTGTCTGGGCTGTTAAAACCTGGACATTTTGTAAGATCAAAATTTTTAAAATTACTTAGAGTCAAAATTAGACTACGACTAAATTAAAGAATTTGTAGAGGACATCTAGGAGTAGAACATATCAAAATTTCAGAGAAAAATATTGAGTTTAAGGGTGAGAACTGAGTAAAATAAAATTGGACAGAGTCTTCCCTGTATTGGGCAGATCTGACATGTTTTGTTATTGATGAAAATAAATTCAATAATCAAAATAAAAAACTGAAATTTGGCATAGAGATAGAAAACATAGTAATAAAGAAGATTATCACGAAAAATTGCTAAAGATTTGATCTTGGAACATTCTTAAACATGTATCACGATTTTAACCACAAATTCACCAAAAAAAGCAACATACATGAAAATTTAGCTAAACACCCAAGCATGCAAGGGTAAACTCGCATCCCAAGTGTGTTAAGGATCTCTACCTGAGCTTTTTGTGGGTGGGATGATGGCCTCTAGCTTCAAACCCTAGCTCCGAAGCCTCCACTCTAACTCAAACTTGCAATTTTGGCCTTTCTCCTCCTCTTCTTGCTCCTAGCTTGACATGTACCAAGGATGGCCTCCTCCCCTCTCCTCCCTCACTCTCTAGACCTCTCCCCTCTCTCTAGTGTGAGTATCCACGAAATTGGATGGATAAGATCAAGTTTGTGGAGGATAGGGTTGAGGTGGAGGGTGTTTAGTGGTGCTTAGAGTGTGTAGAACCCTCTAAGGGTACTTTAGGGATTTCACCCCCCACTAAACCTGCAACCAATGCATGGTTTCCAAAAACCCCTCTAATCCCCACTAATCCCTATCAAAAGACCCATTAACCCTCTCTTGGAAATTTCACACAAAACCCCCTCCATTTAGCCTTTTTGCGAATATACCCAAAATTGGGTACAAATGAAAAATGTGAGGGGTATTATTGCAAAACTCTCTAACCCCCAATGGCCACCTTGAATATTTATTACTAGGGTCCCATTTACATCTTAAGACGGTCATGATAGCCGTGGGACACCTTTGCACGCACGCATTCCAATGCGCGGGGTCAATCTCGATATCCGCGCGCACGATTTGAAGGACGAGGGTGCCCAAGGATAACTCCATCTTCTAAATACTCACGGTGAGTCCACTTATCATGTTCGTGGTGGTGATGTACACACGTGTCCGTGCACGAGGTGTGCTCATGACTGAGCACAAGTGTGCAGGAAAATGACTAGTTGGTCAATCAACGTACTTGGTCCGACTAGTTTAAACCATTTTCTCATACTTCACCCTATTCTCTACACCACCTCTCGTGCTATCACCCAAGCATCACTATACAGACTACGGCCATTCTAAACACACTACAACCCTCCAACACGCTTCCCAATGCATGGGAGCCTTAATAGGCAAGATGGTCCTCCAAATGGGTCACACTCTCTAGGGATCCTACACCATTACCTCGAATACGCCGTACATGGCCACAACACGTAACCCTATCCCGTAGACTGGATTACGGAGGGTTACATTTCAACTAAGGCTCGTGACCATGCCTGGCTCGTGTCTTGATGGGATCCACCGATGAACTATATCACTAATTGACGGCTACTGCCATTGCGTCAATGAGAGCCACCAAAATACCTTGAAACTCTGACCCACGAGAGTGGTATGAGTTGAGAGAATTCGAACTACGAGAGTGGTGAGATTATTGTAGATCCTTAACGCACATACCATATGCATCTATCGCGAGAGTGGGGTTAATACGGTATGTTAGATTCATGATGCCCAAATGCATGAATTCACTTCCTAGATGCTACAATCCCAAATAAACCAATGCAATGTAAGAGTCCTAGCCTAGCGTCGACATCCGATGATCCTAGTGGCGAGTCCTAAGGCCTTAGTCTTTTTATATTTTATTCTTTCATATTGTGTGGAATCGCTTATTTGCGATATCGAGTGACACGACCTTCGCATCCATCACCATTACAACATTCCATATTCCACATCCACCAATAAATCTGCAAGTCTAACCAAACCAAGGAGTAGATATGTAGTATAGCATCACTTCCCCGTGTTTGATACCCGCTTGCCACTATACTGTGCGCTTGCGGTTAGACGACATCGTTTCGGAGTTAATTTCGGGCCGATCAAGTTTATGGCGCCGTTGTCGAGGATTTATCTCCGTGTCATTCGTGCCATAACTAGGTCGCTCTAAGGGTACATTTCAGACGCATCACCTACATACTGTGCCAAACCACAGTGTCATATAGGCGCTCGGCTCCGATATCTTACAGGAACCCCCAGTCCCTCGGCAGCAGGCAGTTCTCTGCTAGATGGGTCGCAACCCCGGCATCCTTGAACGGTGACTCCTGGGCACCCACCAGGAAGCTAGGCGCGAAAATATCCACAGTGGGAATAGCGTGGCCCTCGGCTTTCTTCGCCTTGAAGCTTGCGAGCGCTACCTCAGCGCTTGGATGCTCCGGCTTCCTCCAATCCGGCTCCCCTGCTCCCAAGGGGGCATCCATAGGGCCAATGCTAGGCCCCTTTAGCCTTGCCGATCTGAACTTCGGCTGGTGACTGTTGAGGTTGGTTCAAGCGAAGGGGGACCGTAATGGCGACCTGCGTGGCGGCCGTCGAAACGGCCACCGGCTCCTCGACGTCGTCAATGTGGATGATGTCACCCCATGCGAGCTCACTCTCTGAATGGAAAGAAAAGGCAGACATGGACGTCTTCTTCGTCCTTTTGCTTTGATCCTCCTCATTAGCCCGAGCGGTGGATGACACCTTCAGGCCCCGTTTCTGCCCAGCCTTCTTCATCAAAGCTCGGTGCCACCCCCCTGCCTTTGACCTTGGCTGCTGGCTCCTCGGTCAATGTGCCCCCGATGGCCATCCTCATCAGCTCGTCTCAGGACAGACTCATGTTCGCACCTGCAAGGAGAAAAGAGATCAGGGTGAGCATATATGAAGAAGGTCGCTTAGATCGCAGTACCTTTGGGCTAGATATGTTGGGCGATATGATCGTCCTTAATCAGCTTTACATGTTTTCAGAGCTATTGGAGGATCTCCATTAAGATCTTGAAGTTCTCCAGATCCTGCCACTGCAGAGTCACCTCCTTATTCACTTGGGGATTCAACCTTTCCCAGTTCGACCACAAAGTCAGGTCTACCAGCGTCGAGATGAAGACGAACCTCTCCATTTAGGCCCTCACTTTACTCAGCATATCAAGGACGAGATGCCGATCTCTCCTTGCACTAACATAGTAATACACCCCCTCTGCTTCACCTCGAAGAAGTACCTGAACAGCAGCAGGGTCGGACTTATACTGTTACTGAAGCATAGAACAAGGAAGCCGACCATGGCACTGATCAAGTTTGGCATCAGCTGGAAGAGGGGAAGCTCGAGGAAGTTCATCATGTGCAGGAGGAAGGGGTGGAGCGGAATCCGAAGCCTGAGCTCGAAGGTCGGATAATAGACCCCGACTTCGTTGTCCCTATGCAAACTAACCCTTTCAGTGAGCTCGGGGATGCGGACTGCGTAAGGCAATCGGATGTATTGAAGTGGATTTCTATGTGACTGATGTGTCGTGTCTGAGGCACTATGGCCTGGATCTCCGCCAGAACCGCTGTTGTGACTTCACCAGCAGTCGGCCATGAGCCTTTCTTCTTGGGTTTCTTGGGGACCGTCGACGTCGAGGGGAAGGCGGGAGTTATTTCCCGCTCCTCCGGCCAAGACTCTGCCACATCCACCGACATCGTCTACTCCGTCTCCTCGGTGCTGGCACCCTCAAACTCATTGAAATTCTTCTCTACATGTTTATTGGAGGAAGAGTATTCGGATGAAGCCATTTGATAAAGATCGAAGAAAGTACCTAAAAGAAGATCACCGGAGCTCCGATGAAGCGGCGACCCACGGCGAAAGCTCTCAGAAACAAAGAATGAAAAGAAGAAGCTTTTGAAATTCGAACGCAGAAGCCTTTCACAGTGGCCCCTTCTCTCTATTTTATAGAGGGATTCGGCCGATCTCGGCCATTGAAGGAGGGCCACATGGCAAGATCTGAAGAGGAGCTGTCGCCTCAGCTTCTCCCCAGAACCGTATGGGACACGCGTCGTGCTCCTAGTGGCTGGGCACCTCGATTTCCACCCACTGCCGAATCGTCATAATGACTTTAGAGATTCACTGGTCATATCACATTTAATGCCACAACTGTCAGCCAAACAGAGTGTAGCGCGTCATTCGAGCCGAGCCGGACTTCCCGTTTCGAACTCGAATGATAGGGAAAATTGTTACGACCTTAAGATCGGCCCAGTCGATCTAGGCCAGTATGATCGAAGCCTAAGTAATATCCTGCACGTCTCTCCTCAATGAGACCTAGCTCGCCGAAGCTCAGAGCAGCCCGCACCTGCAGAGCGGCAAACATGTCAACCGAACCAGAGAGAAGAGCCCTCCGACTGATCAGCACGATCTACGCTAGCTCGCCCAGAGGTACCTCGCCTACCTCTCCACCCAGAAGAAGTACACCCAAGAATGGGCATGATACGATGGCCCTGGGCGACGAGCTCTGCACAGGAGGGAGGCGACCCGCCATAAATATCACTGACAGTCTCACAACAAATATGCTTGACAAAAGAGCAATTGGCCGTTTCACTGCCAGACAGCCTGATAAAAGCGCGCCTGACACTTTCGGCTCTGACAGCCTGACAAAAGCGCGCCTGACACGTTCGGCTCTGACATTCTCGGCCGAACCCCTGACACACTGACACCGCCAGCTCAGATAAAGCAACTGACTCCAACAATCTATAAATACCCACTCTCCTCCAATGACAAAGGGGTTAGCTAATCTGTAAGAAACCCTAACACAACTACTTATATTCAAGGTCGAATATCCTCCATATATTCGCGCTTTCCACACTAGTTCGCCACGTAAGGGCCGATCTGCCTTCGAGATCGCCTAGCGTGTCCGACATTCTCCAACTAGTCATCAACTGACTTAAGTATCGGAGAGGCTCTCGGTTGACATCAGCATTTCTGATGAGTTGTTCTTCTTGCACGAAGCTTCCCCCAGCTATCAACGGTCAAAGCGATCTGCGACGACCTCCACCAACTGACGAGTGAACTTCACCAGATGAAGGGCAAACTTGAGATCTCTATCCTTAAAGCGCTCTCCAATGAGTGATTAGCCTTGTCTCCCCCCAAACACTTGTAATCATTGTAACCGTGATTCTCATTTCAATACAAATTCAGTGTTAGCGGATTTTACCTCGTAACACATATGAATTAATTTAACCGTTTCATTGTGAAAATTTTACCATTCGACATGCCGCACAAATTGAACCTGGATGTGCTAAAATATGTATCACGTGCACAAGTGACCCCTGTGTTGAGGATGTATGGGTTTTAATTTATCAATTAAAAGCTGACACCTACAAAGAACAGAATTGCTGCATATATCTCTTCCAAGCAAAACCCATTATCGCTCAGTAATATCATGTAGACTATTCTTATACCTTTGCACATGTTTCTATTCCCATATCATACTTTAGGAAGTATAGACCATTGTAGAGAATTAACAACCATGGCAACTAAATAACTATGCAATGAAAGATCCTTGTACCAATAACAAACACGGCTTTTGGTATATAAAACATTCAAGTAAAATTCTAAAATACATATGCAACTATGACCCGGACTGTTGTTATAGGATGTCACCATCATTCTTCAATTAAAGTCAAGAAGATAAAGAATCGGATACTAAAAACCAAACCCAGTAGGGAAGGAAAAGGAGTAACAAGTTTCAAAAAATAAGAAGATAGGATACATTTTGAGTAGTAAATTTTTGAAACTCAGACATTTGTTATATTTACATACAAGAAGGAATATACAAATCCCATCTAGACAAAGATGGATACATTTTTAAGTGTGAAAATGTAAGGATCATATTGTTAGAGACCCAGCCCATACTAGACCTTAATACTAGTCCATTTGTTGGAGACACATCCCATAACAGGCCCCTAACACTAGACTTGATAAGGACACAACTTATACTAGGCCCCTTAACATCGGGCTCATACCACAATTGTTAAGTATTAGCTAGCATCTAACCCAAAACCAATTGATATTAGGTGGAAAGGCCCTCTAATACTTAAACATTTCTTTTATTTTGTTCATTTCCGATATGGGACTAACGGGATCGAAATATACCGCCACTCTTCCAACAACTGTCGTCTACGGCGGCCCACTCCGGGGTGCCCACTCTAAGTGGCTCACTCTCGTTCTTACCAGGTCGCCTCCTTTTAGGTCGCTCCTTCCCCAGGTCACCCCCTTCGGCAACGTGGGTCATAGCATAGGGCTTCCTCTGATACCATTTGTTTGAGACCTAGCTCATGCTAGGCCTCTAACACTAGTCCATTTGTTAAAAACACATCTCATACTAGGCCCCTAACACTAGCATTACTAAGGATCCGTCACATACTAAACCCTTAATGTTAGAATTAGGGATGAACATATCACCTTGATTTGCAGCGGAATAGAGGAGGAGAGATGGATCGTGTTTGGAATCATCGAAGGAAACCGAACGAGTTTTCACCACCAAGATACTGCGTCTTCTTCTTCTTCGTTGTGTATGTGTTGGGAGAGAGGAGAGAGTTTGCTTTTATTGATTTTACTCTCTGCCTATGGGAATTATTTATAGGGATTAAGAAGAGCAGTTTTCTACCGTTGAAAACTTAACGTTAACAAAATAACGCAAAGTTAGTTACAAAACAAATTTGCATTGGGAACCCTGAACTTCTGTAAATTGCAATTATCCACCCACGCTAATTAAATTTACATAAAACCCCTTAATTAATATTATAACTGCGATTTACCCCATGGGTTAAAACCCGTCATGGGCGTACCCAATTTCCAACATCTCCCACTCGAACATAATGGGATTTGTTGTTACAAAAACAACACGTGAAGAAGACTTCATACTTGGTAACTTGGTCGTGCGACCCATAAGCAAATACATGCAATCTTGTTGTGCACTGGTTAAAGATACACAACTGTCCTCCATGTAGTCAATCCTCTAAAGTATATCCGTCGCTTATAATACCCCAGGTCTAATTTGTTATATCAATTTACGTATTCCTGATCCCTTTTAGTAATAATTTACTCCAGAAGACATACTTAAATATTTTTCACATTGATGTCTCATAATCACACAGATTGGCCGGCCAGTGAGATCATCAAACTTGATATCAACAAACTTAGCCATTCCTTTGCACTCAATATTCTAAGTCACAACTCAGTCGCTTTCCTAGACATACCCTTTTAGAACGAATCACTCGTGGCCATAAGGAATATGCTAAAGTATCTATCACCAAGACTGAGAATTTGAATATTAGTCAATAGTCAAAGGGTATAAGGAGGAACCCAATCCTCCAGGGACTTACACAGTGGAGAGGCAGGGACCTACTTTCTAATTTTCCATTATGGTCGACTCCAGCACATGTGGTATGAATCACATGCAACGGTGTATTACATATGTCTTTGGAGTAATTCAATCCAACACCGTTCAGACTCCAAGTTAAATGAACTCATACATTTAACACTAAATTCTACATCAATTAATTGCTCTAAGAATTCATGTATGGCTCATTAATAGGCTTAGATGAACTTTGGGGAATCTGTTCATCACAGTCATTATTTGTATATATAAAATGACCTCATCTTGAAACTTATTCAAGGCGACTGTTATAGAGGATTTAGTCTCATCACTGCCCGTTCATCTAGAACGTCAGAGGCGATTGCCTGTGTGAGAAGGCCAATCTCTATGCCTATTTGACATACTTTTTCTTATGTACTCTTTTTATGTGTTAACAAATAACACTATTGGGCAAACACATATCATCCAACACAATGAACGAAATAAATATTTTATTGAATAATATCAATATATATAACAGAGTACATTCACAAGTATATTTCAATTTCTACGCAATCCTAGAGATTTTACATGTATCAAAAAAGCATCTCTAGGAATGGGTTTAGTAAGAGGATCAACAACCATTTTGCGCGTAGATATATACTTGATAGAAACTATCTTCTCAGCAACAATGTCTCTCACAAAATGATATCGTATGTCGATATGTTTGGTACGACTATGATACTTTGGGTCCTTGGTGTAAGCTATAACAGCTTGATTGTCACAGTAGACAATTACTGGTTCTTGTTTTATACCCAAATTTTGTAGGAACCGTCGTAACCAAATAGCTTTCTGAACTCCTAGTGAAGCAGCAACAAATTTTGCTTCCATGGTTGATATAGCTACACATGTCTGTTTCTTGCTGCACCATGATATGGCCTCATCTCCAAGCAAGAAAACATATCCTGATGTAGATTTTCTCTCATCTACACTCTCCCATAGTCAGCATCTGTGTAGCCTTCTAGTTTGGTGGATGAACCTTTATAACACAAACTGTAGTTGGATGTGCCCTTCAAATATCTCAAGATCCTCTTTACATCCTTCCAATGCTCAAGTCCAGGATTCGACTGATATCGACTTACCAATCCTACTGTATGACATATGTCTGGCATTGTACACAACATAACGTACATTAAGTTACCAACTGCACTTGCATATGGCACTCTTGCCATTTTGTTCCTTGCATCTGCTGTACTAAGACAATCATCTAGACTTAGGTTATCCCCTTTCGATGTTGGAGTTTCAACTGGGTTACAGTTAGACATGTTGAATCGTTCTAACACTTTATTAATATATGTTTCTTGTGAAAATGCAAAAAATCTATTAGAACGATCTCTTCGGATTTTTACACCAAGTATAAAATCCGCTTCTCCCAAGTCTTTCATTTCAAAGTTATCGATAACCATTCTTTTATGGTTATCAGAAACTCCATATCGTTACTAGCTAACAAAATATCATCTACGTAAAATGTCAAGATGACAAATTTGTTTTTATGTTGCTTCACATAAACACAATGATCTTTTTCGAGCATCTCGAAACCAAATGAGGTGACAACTCTATGAAACCTCTGGTTACATTGCCTAGATGTTTGTTTAAGGCCATATATAGATTTCTGTAATTTACATACTTTATTTTCTTGGCCTTTAATAATGAAACCTACTGGTTGATCCATGTAGATTTCCTCATCTAGTTCACCATTTAGGAATGCCGTCTTGACATCCATTGGTGAAGTTCTAAATTCATGTTCGCAACTAAAGGTAGTATTAGGCGAATAGAGGCAAATTTAACAACTGGTGAAAAGGTTTCTTCGTAATCTATACCTTCCTTATGGGTATATCCCTTTGCCACCATCCGAGCCTTATGTCTTTTAATGGATCCATCCGCCTTTCTCTTTATCTTGAGAATCCACTTATTCCTAATTGTTTTTCGATTTGGCGGTATGTTAACCAGTTCCCAAACTTGGTTAACTTTCATGGAATCCATTTCTTCCTCCACGGTTTTCTTCCAGTAATCTCGATCATGACGAGATAAAGCTTCTTCCACACTCTGAGGTTCTTCGTCATCTTGAGGTACATTAATTAAGGCTTCCCCTTCGATTTCAAACCTTCGTCGGAGAACCTTAACCCTTTTGCCTCTCCCAACTGACTCATAAAGCTGAGAATTCTGAATTACTTCTCTTTTGGACACACCGCTCCCACTAATCTCAGGGACTCGAGAAGTATTCTCTTGTGCCTCAAATGACCTACTACTCACGAAGTCTGGATCTTCCAACTCATGGAGATCATCTACATTTCTGACTTCGCCTTGTTTAGGGAACATATCCTCTATAAACGTGGCATCCCTTGATTCATATGCTGTGACAGTGCCGTCTTCTAGCTCACCCAAGAAAACATAACCCTTTGAGTGTTCAGAGTATCTAATGAATATACTCTTCATTCCTCTGGGTCCCAATTTTCCATGCTTATGAGAAGTGTCATGTACATAAGCTGCACATCCCCATGTCTTTAAGAAACTCAAATTTGGACTTCTACCAGTCCAGAGTTCATATGGGGTTCTATGAATCGATTTGGAGGGTATTAGGTTCAAAACATGTGCTGCTGTCAACAATGCATCTCCCCAACACTTAATTGGTAAGTTTGCTTGCGACATCATGCATCGAACCATTTCTAAGAGAGTTCTATTCCTTCTCTCAGCAACACCATTTTGCTGAGGTGTATAAGGAGTAGTAAGCTGTCTTAGAATTCCTTTTTCATTACATAGATCTTTAAACTGATCTGGTAGATATTCTCTCCCTCGGTCTGTCCTTAAGGTTTTAACCTTTTAATCAAATCGATTCTCAACTTTGTTGAGAAACAATCTGAAGCACTCTAATGCTTCGGATTTATGGGATATAAGGTATACCTTTCCAAACCGAGAATAGTCATCTATAAATGTAATGCAATATGAGGCACCATGCCTAGCCCTCACACTCATGGGTCCACAAATGTCAGAGTGTATTAGTTGTAATGGAGTGTCAGCTTGTATTGCATTTCCAAATGGTTTCCTAGTTGCTTTGCCTGCTAAACATGGTTCACAAGTAGAAATTTCTATTTTGGTGAGAGATCCCAAAAGACCCTTTTTAGCTAAGCATTCAATCCTTGCTTTCTTTATATGACCTAGTTTAGCATGCCATAATAATGTTACATTATCAGATGCAGCGGATGAAGACGAGGTTAACATATAACCAAAAGAACAATTATTTGTATTAAGAATTGCCAAACCATTAACATAAGTTCCAGATCCATAATATTCGTTACACAAACTTATATTCAGTCCATGCTGTTCAAATAACAAATTAAATCCAAATCTAGCTAAGGATATTACAGAAACTAAGTTCTGCCTTATTTCTGGAGGATGCAAGACATCATGTAATAGTAAGGTCCGTCCTCAGTGCAATTCCAATTTTCACGTACCGACTCCCTTTACTTCCAGCTTGTTGTTGTTGCCAACATACACCCATCTTGTTCTCCCAGGAACACGGCGGTACTCCACATACTAGTCTCTGTCTCTTGCTTTGTGGTCTGTCGCTCCTGAATCAACAGTCCACCAAAGATCAGGTTCTATGAGCATAACGGAGCTTGACACATATGCATTATGACAAGGAATAGAAGAATCAGAAGTTACCTTCCTTGGCTCAGGACATTCCCGAGCGAAGTGTCCCTTTTGACGACAGTTGAAGCACATCAACTTATCAACATTCATTTTCTTCTTCTTCTTCATATCAAATTACCTCAGCCCCTTGGATTTGTTTTTCATAGTTGCATCTTTTCCATGGTTCTTTTTCCAGAACCTCTTTCTCTTGAAGTTTCCTTTATTGGAAATTGACTCCGTCACGTTGGTATGAGATTGTGGTTTCAGAAAAGACAGCCTTTCGTCTTCCAATTCTACGTGACATGCCACATCATCAAAAGTCTTAACACTTTCATTATGTGTCAAGTTGACTTTCATATGTTCACAGGAACTAGGCAAAGAACGGATCATAGCTTGAACATGTTGTTCATCAGTGAGGTTGCACCCAGCAGCAGCAAGTTCCTTAATCATTCAGGACATCTCCCGAAGATGTTGCTTAATGGTCTGATTGGAACTCATCTTATAAGTATCAAACATTATAGTGAGCTGCCGTAACTTCGACACAGAAGTTCCTCCTAGCATATCAGATAAGGCCGTTCGCAAGTCACATGCAGTAGGATAATCTTTGTATTCACAAGCAAAGTCATCCTTCATTGAGCTTACAAGAATACCACGCGCAGTGGCATCCTTTTTCTTCCACTTATTGTAAGTCTCAATTGCACGCCTGTGCTGGGTGGTGTTACCCTCACCAGGATCTTCCAACTTATGATTTATGGTTTCAATGACCTCGTGTTCCTCCAAGACATATTTGATACGAAAACTCCAGATATTAAAATTGTCTCTATTGAGGCGATCTCCCTTGTTGAGGTCAGCAATGATGTTCTTGATAGCAACCATATTTGTAGGATGGTTTAAGTAATAACTGAAATATAGAGAAATATTCAAAAGATACGTAACTTTGCCCAAAAAATATTTTTGTCAAGAATTTGAATATAACGATTCAGTTAATAGCACAGAGTTGAAAGTTCATTAAATTCCCAATCATCGTCCATGACTAAAAACTTTATCGTTAAATTTAAATACTCTTTCAAAAACATACTTATATTTTGTTTACTTTGAAAAAATATAAGTCCCCACATATATATTATCAGAATATAGTATTGCTCCCACTAAACTTATGTATTCTGATAGAACACAAAATTCACAAACTTATTATTTTAAAATGTCGATAATATTTACATAAAATATCATGAGTCCTATATTTACACAAAATAGGCAAGTGGGATAATTCTCATAATAGGAAAAATAAGCAAACTAAAATTGCCAATTAAATAATTATTTAAAGTTAACATATAACATTAAGGATCCGTAAGAAATTAGAACGGTATAATTCATACAAATTCGTATATCAAATGCCTGAAAAATTAATAAGAAAAAATTACGGACATAAATAACATGCAATAGTCATGAGTTCCATCAAGAATTTCATTAACTATGCATTTCTTGTTCACCATATGCATAACAAACCCTTGCAATATATATTTGAAGGAACTAAACATGCTCTTGAGCAACAAAAACATATTTAAATCTTCTTATGCATAAACAAATTCATGCATATATATCTTAAGAAACTAATTCATTTATCAAATTAATAAATTCCTAATCAATTAATATTTTCAAGAACTAATCTAGAAATAACAATTTCAAAACATCTTTATGTCAAGGAATTCGAACTAATTTGATTAATGTAACATGTTGTTATTTGACCAATACAAATATATTGAAATAGCACTAAGGCCAATTCTTCGTAATAGCAATAAATATTATATTTCTAGGCCCAAAAGCCCAGGAAAAACAAGGCCAAATTCAAAAAAAAATTGCAGGCACATTCATAAAACATAATGCATAGCATTCATAATGCAGGCATCAATCACATGCTTCTAGATTATTCATGCGCATTATCAAAGGAAAATGCTCTCTACACCGATTTCATTCGGTGCATATCCTTTTTTTTGGCAAACACAAGTGTTATCAAATCAAATCACTCCACATTTTCTCATCTCTCTCTCCTATTTTAGGGTTATTTGGGCCCTAACTCCTATGTGCACCACCCCCCCTTCGGTGTATTTAGTCCACACCTTATCAAATTGATTATACATGACATGCTTCTGGATTATTCATGGGCTGGAGAGCTTTATCCAAAAAAACAAAAAGAAATTAACCAAGTTCCGCATTGATAAATCAATCCAATTGATTAAGCATGCCGAAAAAAAATTAAGCAGGAGCGACTGTAAAGTGCCGGAAGCAGAAGGGGCCAAATCCCTTTGTCGTCTGCCCAGTAGGGGATGAATAGTGGAAGGAGCCGAAGCCCCTCTATAAATGAATCAACTGGGCACGAAGCCCTCGCCCTGAGCCCCATCATCCTATTGATCGTTGAAGAGCCCCTCTGGGCAATGGGGTGGAGTACCCCCCCCCCCCCCCCCCACGTCGTCGGTAAAGGGGTAAAGCCCCACAGTTGGGCTGCCCCCTTACATCCACAAAGGAGCCCCCTTTATTATCTCGTAAAGGGGTGTCACTTCCCCAAGCAATCGGTAGAGGGGCAAACCCCCCTGAATCCATGGCAGATGCAGAGCCTGGAGAGGTCGAAGCCATCTTATCAAGCGCAGGGGAACCCCGCTCGACAGGCACATGGCCGATTAAAAAAAATAGGGGGATGCGGCCCCCTTTGACAGGGCACACAGCAGAGTCCCTTTCCTTTGATTACCATGTCAGATCCACCAATTCCTCCGATGGTTGGGGCGAACCCCCTTCTTCCTCCGATTGTACGGAGCAGGGCGAAGCCCTACAGTCATGAAGGGGATGGGGCGACTGACGGTAAATGGTAGAGCCCCCTTCGTTCGTGCATAGAGACGCGTGTTGGGGGCGGTGGCGAAGCGTGCTCTGATACCAATGTTAGAATTAGGGATGAACATATCACCTTGATTTGCAGCGGAATAGAGGAGGAGCGATGGATCGTGTTTGGAATCACAGAAGGAAACCGAACGATTTTTCACCACCAAGATACCACGTCTTCTTCTTCTTCGTTGTGTATGTGTTGGAATAGAGGAGAGAGTTTGCCTTTATTGATTTTTCTCTCTGCCTATGGGAATTATTTATAGGGATTAAGAAGAGCAGTTTTCTACCGTTGAAAACTTAACGTTAACAAAATAACGCAAAGTTAGTTACAAAACAAATTTGCATTGGGAACTCTGAACTTCTGTAAATTGCAATTATCCACCAAGGCTAATTCAATTTACATAAAACCCCTTAATTAATATTATAATTGTGATTTACCCCTGGGTAAAAACCCGTCATGGGCGTACCCAATTTCCAACACTTAACACTGGGCTCACACACCAATTGTTAAGTATTAGCTAGCATCCAACCCAAAACCAATTTGTATTAGGTGGAGAGGCCCTCTAATACTTAAACATTAGGCGGAGAGGCCCTCTAATACTTAAACATTGTTATGAAGGGAGAAACGTAGGGTAAAAGGTGTAGAGGGTTAGGAGCCCCCTGTCCTCATATATATAGCTTTCAATGATGGGTGGATACCCAATGCGCCCAATGGGCCTATTCACAACACTTCCCCTTATCCAACCAATCATGGAATAAGAGGTGGATTCTTCAAGATCCAAGTTAGGATAACTGCCTTGTTAAATAAAGAACAGTTTCTCCATAACTTTCCCTGTTTTAGGCGTGTGTCTAGGGGTGGAACTTCAGGATCCTGAGTCAACGAGGTGGCCTCGTCAAAACCTTGACTATAGAAAATCCTGTGGGAAAAAACCAATAGCCAAGGGAAAAGAGTACAACACTACTATTGACTCCCCCTCATCTGACCAAGCTTCAGGCTTGCAGATTTCCTATGAATCTATACATCAGTCTCCTATGTATCTATACATTCATAGTACTCTCATCCTGACCCAGTTTACTTTTTCTCACTCTCCTCATCCAAATCCCACTTACAAGTTTCTCAAAGATACTAGTAGGCATGGATTTGGTAAGCAAATCCGCCAATTTATTACAAGATTAGATCTTCTGTACCTCAATATACTTTTGCTTTTGAAGGTCATGCGTCCAGAAGAACTTGGGAGAGATATGCTTCGTCTTATCGCCTTTGATGGAGTCGTTCTGTAGCTGGGCAATACATGCTGCATTGTCTTCGTAGATTGTAGTAGGCTCGAGAACACCGGGCTTCAGGCCGGTAGAGGTGAGAATGTGCTGGATCATAGAACGTACCCAGAAACTCTCTTTACTTGCTTCATGGATTGCTAGAAGTTCTGATTGTGCGGATGAGATGGTCTTCATGGTCTGCTTCATAGATTTCCAAGATATGACAGTGCCTCCATATGTGAACATGTACCCGGTCTGAGACTTCTCTGTATGAGGATCGGATCTGTAACCTGCATCAGCATAACCAACTAAACATGTTGTTGCCCCTTTCCTGTAGAATAGACCTAAGTCTATGGACCCTTGGAG
The DNA here is from genome assembly GCA_030789695.1 of Scilla litardierei. NCBI lineage: Eukaryota > Viridiplantae > Streptophyta > Magnoliopsida > Asparagales > Asparagaceae > Scilla > Scilla litardierei. The sequence continues at coordinate 163,225,752 of CM061141.1, forward strand.
GTAGCGCAGAAGATGCTTAACTCTGGCCCAGTGCCGCTGTGTAGGTGCAGCACTATATCTGGCTAGTAAGTTGACTGCAAATGCTATGTCAGGGCGAGTGCAATTAGCCTGGTAAAGGAGTGCACCAATAGCACTTGAATAAGGCACTTCAGGGCCTAGTACTTCTTCCCCCTCTTCCAGCGGTCGGAAGGGGTCTTTATGTACATCCAATGATCTCACGACCATATGTGTACTGAGGGGGTGGCACTTATCCATTTGGAACTTTTTCAGTAAGTTCGATGCATAAGTTGACTGATGTAACAGGATCCCATCGTTTAGCTGCTCTATTTGAAGACCTAAACAGAATTTAGACTTGCCGAGGTCTTTCATCTCGAAAGTTTCTGTCAAGCTTCTAGAAATCTCAGTGATCTCTCCAGGAGATCCGATGAGATTCAAGTCGTCCACATAGACGGATATAATGACAAATCCTGTTGCCTTTGCTCTAATAAAGATACAAGGACAACTGGGTCATTTGCAAATCCTTTCTTCGCAAGGAATTCGCTCAGTCTTTTTATACAACATCCTTCCAGATTGTTTCAGACCATATAATGATCTTTGCAGTTTCACTGAGTAGACGTCACGTTATCTCGCTTTAAGTGCTGCGGGCAAAGAATAACCGTCGGGCAATCTCATAAAAATATCTCGGTCTAGATTGCCATATAGGTATGCAGTCACGACGTCCATAAGCTACATATCCAGACCTTTTTGAGCTGTTTAAGCCAATAAGGAATCAGAAGGTGATCGCGTCCATGACCGGGAGTATGTGGCGTCAAAATCCACCCCTGGACGTTGGGTACAACCCTGCGCTACAAGTCTTGCTTTGTAGCGAACGATCTCGTTCTGTTCATTTCTTTTTCTAACAAATACCTATTTATAACCCACAGGTTTTACACCTTTTGGTGTCTGGACAATTGGTCCCAATACCTTGCGTTTTGTGCGTGAGTCCAACTCCAATCCTATTGCCGCTTTCCACTTTGGCCAATCATCTCTGCTTTGACATTCTGTCAAAGAGTGTGGTTCAATATCATCGTCGCAGTCTGTGACGTTGATGACAATATTGCATGCAAATGTGTCTTCTATAATGGTGCTCTTTCTGTCCCAATACTTCACAGTTCGTACATAATGTATCGAAGCTTCATTTTCTCCCGGTTTTGCCTCTCTTTGAGAGTTTGGAAGAGATGGGGGAGTGTCACGACCCACTTCCCTAAAATGGAGGCGAGGCGTGAGAAGTCCGCTCAGACTTGGAGCTGTGAGGCTCCAGTCTGTAAAGCGTCTGAAATAACCAAGTATAGGTCCTTGCAAATGCGATACAGAACAAAAATAATAATAAAGAAAAGATACAGATAAAATTTATTCCAATCTCAGAACGTCCACCAACAAAGTCCAACATCACAGAAAAGCCACCAGGCTAAAGAGAAGAGTCTAAAAGGCCCAAGCATGGCCAACAGAAATAATCAAACGTACAGAAAGAAAGGTGCTACGCACCGACAACCTAACAACAGACTAAGCAGAAAACAACAACGAAGGAAGTCTCTGTGACCGATCGCTGGTATCTTCGAACTCCACGTCAACGGTGGACCCAGGCTCAATATCAACAAACACCCCGTCCTCAACAACGGGCTCTGGCTTAGTAAATAACATGCGACACCCAAAAGATACGAGGGCGCATGTCAGCAAGTCTACAAGAGACTTGTGCAAGGAAACTAAAAGGAGGAAACAACCTAGCAGTTCTAAAAGTATGCGATGACATGGCAGTTTAAGATATGAATGCAACAAGTAGTAAAGTGCGTCAAGTATGACATGGCAACAGGTTATACATGGCAACAGGTTATACATGGCAACAAGTTATACATGGCAAGGGAAATCATTCACATGGAATTTTACAAGTCAAGTAAACACGTCAAATAAACACGTCGTGCACAGAGATTACGACTTTTGGCTGGAGTGGCTGCACAGGCCAACTCCTACTCTCAAGTGATCAATTATCCCTACCCCTCCACGTGTATCAGGCATTGGCTTTTGACCAACACATGTAGCCTGCTTCTGGATCACGAGCCAGGAAGTGTATTTGGCATAGGGTTGTGCCTGCAACGCAGGTGCCTAGCCTGAACAAGGAAGTACGTAGCGTGTGCTACGAATGCAACATTCAAGCATGGATGACATGGCATGGTAAGTTATAATTTAAGTGCGTACAGATAAGGAATTTAAACGTGACAGGCAGAGCATAAGTAAAGAGCATGCAGTTATGAAAATTAAACATAACAGGCAGCAATGCATGAATGACATGGCAGGGTGACAGATCTAGCTTCGTTGTCAAGCTAGATCTTAGAATTGCGTCTAGGCGAGTATCATTTCGTCGCATAATCTCTTTTACGCCTAAAACAAGAAAGGTCCTAAAGCATGGCCTAAACAAAGAACTGGCAAGTTTCACTTGCCTGTTTCCGGTGATATCGGTCGTCGTGGGTTCGTCTAGGGAGCGCGGACGATATGGAACGACTGGTTCTCTGTTGATAAAACACGGGTTCAATAAGTTTGTTGACGGAACCAAAAATTATTAGGCAACCTAAAACGTTTAGTATCACCAATTTTTAATTAGGTTCTCTGCCCTAGGGGTGTTCATACCAAAACATTCATTATTAAACCCTACTGATTTAATTTACAACCAGAGCTGCTAATGTCTATTAAATTACTAGGGTTCAAAACATATAGAGCTTAATAAATATAAATCTTTCTAAGCTATCGATCATATAGATAAGTTCTGCTCATCTAGGAGCTAACAACTAAGTTAATAGATATTTATCAAGTTAACTTACTGATTATTCACTAACATCCCATTTAATAACACTGACTTAAACATATTATAAATCATTAACATTAACGTACTGTCATTATAACTACCCTTCAACAATTTAGCAACTAAGATCCTAAAAAAATATCACTAGCTGCCTCTTATACATAATCTGCCAACATCATCACCAAACTGCCAAGTATTATCACCGTTCTACCATCATTCTTATCAATACCGATACATTAATAGATATATGAAACTAACCTAAAAGTTGTAATCGGAAGAAGCAACTGATAATGTTAAGAATTACGCGTCTTGTTGCGGTTGTCGCACGACGGACAGCTACGGACAGAGGTTGCAGGACGTCTCATCGATGCAAGAAGAAGGCGCAATCGTCCACACTACCGTACGTTGTCGCCGCGTGGAGGAGAGATCGTTGCCGTGCGAAAAACGCCGCTGCAACTGTGCAAGCGGCGGCCTGCTGTGGTGTCGGCCACTGCAGCTGGCCGAGGGGCACGCGCTGGGCGGGGATCCGGCGGGGCACTGGCCGGAGGGAGGCCGGACGTCGAGGTAGGGACGCCATGCGAAGATCTAGGCCGGAGATCGCTGCAGCACGCTGTTGTCAATGCCTAGGGAGCACACCGGCGGGAGGAAGGTCGGGGAAGCGTGGGGCGGCACCGTGGACAGCTCTGGTGGCGAGGGGCATACTGTGGGCGGTCGAGCGGGTGAGCGGGTCTCCAGGCGACGCAGCGGCTCTTGTGCCGGTGGCGAAGGCCCAGGTCGGAGGAAACGCGAGGGGGAGGTCAGAGAGAAAGGTGCACGGCGCTTGGAGATGTTGGCGGCTGCTGCTAGCAATTGAAACCCTAGGTTGCCTGTGGGATGAAGGATTGAGGGTTTATAATATTAAATAAGGAAAAGGCTGTTTGCAGTACGTGAGTAAGTGCTAGGCCATAGGGTTATTTTAATAATAAGAAGCCTTGGGGTTTATATTATTAACGGTGGGGTGCTGTTTGAACTATAGGTTCCTTAGCCTATGAGTGAAGTTGAGAAATGAGTAGCACGTGATAGGGTCCACGGGTTTGTTAGCTAAAAAATGGGGAAATGACGTGGGTCAGTTGCAAAGTATAGAACTTGACTCTTAGGGTTTATAGATATTAGCTTATGGTATTATTTATAAAATAAGTTGGATGATGTATAGGGTGTGTGCGGCCATGTGGGGGAAAATAAGTGGCCGGTTCAAGAGTGATTAGGCAGCGATAATTGCTATTAATAAAAATAATTAGAGGGTTAATACATGAAACTTAGGATAAAAATAATAGGTTGGGAAAAACAGTGAAAGTGGGTCAAACGGAGTCATAAAATTGTGAGATAAAAACTGGGGTGACCGTACCGACGAGAGAAACCAAACGAAGAAGACGGGTCACAATTTCGACGACGAGAAACGAAACTAAAAATAGAAAGGCCTCATGACAAAAGTGAGAATCGCGACGTCTCATCAAACAGAGTGAAATCGTGGGAGAATGACCCGTGAAATGACGTTCCAATTTAAATCCACGATTTAAAACTCTTCGAGAGGGTCACAACGGCATATCCCACTATAGGGTTCGGATACAAACAAGGTCTAAAATAAATACGTGCACGAACAAGACTACGTGCACGAAAAGCGTACGATCAAAAACCGACCGTGACAGGGAGTATGGCTTATAGTAGCATCCTGTGGTGGTATTGTTTGACCATTGCCAAGGGTCCTACTCTTTCGAGGGACTTGGTCCTTGGATCCCGGTGGTCATCCTCTCTTTTTAAGGGGTCCAACCATCTCTACTGCAGGCGGATTGCATCCATTTTACGGTATGTCAATCCTAGCTGGAGTGTTAACAACAGGAACATGTGATCTGACAATCTTCTGGTTGTTAGTAAATTTGTCCGGCAAGAGATGGACAATGTTTTGGATATGGAGAATCTTCAGGACCTCCTCCTCACACTGGCTCGTGGGCAGATCAAAGTGACTTAATTTCTGTGTATCCCAAGAGATACTCTCTGAAGCTTCAGTCTTCTTAGTTTGTAAGCCTAGTCTTAGAAATGTTGTTTCATCAAATTCACAGTCTTCTAGACGAGCCTTGAAAACGTCTCCCGTAAGGGGTTCTAGGAACTTATTATAGAGGGTGTGTCAAACCCAACATAAATGCCTAGGCGACATTACGGACCCATCTTTGTCCTTTGTGGTGGTGCTATAGGGACGTATACTGCACAACCAAATATTCTCAAATGTGAGACAATTGGTGGTACTCCAAGTGCTAGTTGCATAGGAGAAGATGACTGACCTCCAGAAGGTCTGTATTTTATTAAAGATGCAGCATGCAAAATTGCATGACCCTATTCATTTACCGGCAATTGAGATTGAAGTGGTAATGGACGAGCAATCCATTGCAGTATCTTTATAAGAGATTCTGTTAACCCATTTTGGGTGTGAACATGTGCTATAGGATGTTCGACTTCAATGCCCGATACTTGGCAATAGTATAGAAAAACTTGCGATGTAAACTCCCCCGCATTATCCAGACGTAGTTTCTTTATTTGGTGATCAGGGAAGTGGGCCCGTAACTTGATTATCTGAGCTAAAAGCATAGAAAATGCCAAGTTACGGGTGGACAGTAGACACACATGTGACCACTTAGTAGATGCATCTATAAGGACCATAAAGTACCTGAAAAGACCATTTGATGAGTGTATAGGTGAACAAATGTCCCTATGGATTCTCTCCAGAAAGCTAGGAGACTCCAAGTCCACTTTAAGTGGAGAGGGTCTCGTTATTAGTTTACCCTTGTAACAGGGTGGACATTGAAATTTACCTTTTTGAAGAATCTTCAGGTTCTTCAAATTTATACCCCTCAAGCTTTTTATGATGTGGTACATCATAACAGATCCAGGGTGTCCCAGTCTACTATGCCAGAGTTGGAATTCTGGTATTTGAGGGCACTGCAGGTGCTCCGTCATGTATACTTCTGGAGAGTGAATACTTGTTTGGTAGTGACATGTGGGGAGTCCTTCGATACGTTCCACAATGGTTTTTATACCAATTGTAAGAGACGTTACGTGCAAGTATTCTTTTTATTATCCTCGACCGTCTCTAAGTGATACCCGTTTAAACGGATATCTTTAAAACTTAGAAGGTTTCTGATTGATTTAGGTGAGTATAGCGCAACTCTAAGTTTAATGTGTGTGTTATTGGAAAGCAAAATGATTGCTTCTCCTGATCCTTCAATTATGTTGGCTGGTCCTAAGATTGTTCTCAATGGACCAGAGTAACTACCGATGCTCGTAAAGTAGTCTATACATTGAAGAATAGAGTGCGTTGACGCATTGTCCACTAGGCATATGGATTCCATATTTAAAAAATGAAAAACATTCAATAAATACTGCGAAAAAGAGAATACTTTTATTAATGTTTTAATAAGCTGACCAAACAAAGTAGCTAACATGGAATAGAAAGACATAAAGTAAGATGCAGTGCTAGAAAGTAAGATACAGATGGTCTATGACTACATAGTGTCGTCATTCATGAAATCTTCTAGATTCCATGTAGTAGCTGGTAACAATGCCCCATCTTTCGAGTTTGTCTCAGCATGAGGCTTGAGACTTGCTTGGTAGAGGTCCTGTAGGTGTCTGGCTGTGCGGCAGTTTCTGGACCAATGGCCAGTCATTCCGCATCTAGAGCATGTATCCTCCCAGTCTTTCTTGGGAGGACCACCTTTATTAGGCGTCCGATGTTGCTTCTTTGCCACGAACTTTTGGTTCTGGGGAGGAGACTTAGGAGGAGCCTTTTTCCGCTGCTTCAGTTCTTTCCATTTCTGGAACTTTGCCTTCTTATCCATCTTCTTCTTCTAGGAAGACTGGAAATGTGCCTCTGCAGGAGGTTGAAGTGGAGCGGAGCCAGGAGGGCGTAGATTGTGAGGCAATCAACAACTCTCTGTTCTGTTCGGCCATTAGTAGGCATGAGAGCATATCGGAGTACTTTGTGAACTTTCGTTCACGTTACTATTGCATGAAGATCAAGTCCTTCTCATGAAAAGACATAAACGTCTTCTATAGCAACATCCTCTCAGTCACATTCTCACCACACAACTTCAGGTGTGAGATGATTCGGAATAACGCTGAGTTATACTCTGCTACGGATTTGTAATCCTGAATGTGGAGGTGAGTCAACTCGTACTGTCTGTACCTCTCCTCAAGTGCAGAGGGAGTATGACATCTCTTTGATGTCTGTACATCTCCTCAAGTGCGTTCCACAGCTCATAGGGATCCTCTACAGTAAGATACTCGTCCTTCAGGGTCGAGTCTAAGTGTTTCCTGATATAAATAATGGCTTTCGCCTTAAGTATATCGGAAACTTCTTCTGCAATAGGGGCTTCTTTAGAAGCATCCTTTTCAGCTGTGGTAGTACTGATGGTTACCTTTTCTGTGGGTGTTAGGTTGAACCCATGAGAGCGCAGGTGGAACTTCAGGTCTAGCTGTCAACTCAAGTAGTTCGACCCATCGGCCTTTAGGACAGAAAAATCAACATTAGCAAGTCTAGCCATCTGTGCAATCTAGCAACATAAAAAATAGCATGAATTATTTGACTATTAAAGTTAAACATCCAGGCCTTCAATATATAGGCAAATAATTAACTTAGAACTATGGGGATCAGCCAGCCGAGCACTACAAAGAAAAAGAAAAAGTCCGAAGATACATCCCATAAGTCACAAAAATGTTGGAAACAACTACTTCATGCTTGTTTGATGTTCACAAACCCTACTGAACTGTTCTAATATGTTTGTTAAGTATGTATCAGGTTCTAATAGGCCCCTATGCAGTATGACATTAATGCTTGGTCAGTATAAGCATGTACGTATACAAGTACGTTGAAATACAACGAAAAAACTGCATTTGGAATTACGAAAGTAGAGAAAACAGTGAAGTATAGCTATGAAACTCTACCCTAGAGTAAATCATAGGCTATAAACATCATGGGAATTTTTTCAGGATTTATGGAAATTATTTGAAGCCCAAATACAAAAGAATACGAAGAAAACATGAGTGTACAAAGAAGAAATTTTTTCTACAAGTGGTGAAATGAGGTGAAACAATTTTACCATGTAAATATGGGGCTCTGGGATTTCTGAGAATTTTTTCAGAATTTTATGGAATTATTTGGTGGCCAAATACTGAAGAATACAGTGAAAATACTCAGAAAAATACACATACTGTACTGTTCCGTATGCGGCGCCGCGATTGCGGGTTGCGGATTGTATGCGGTTTTGACCCACGGGTTCGACACCGCCCTATTGGATCCGTTCACACAGTACCAAACCCGCAACCTTTTACCCTATAAATACACATGTATACCTCTTCACTAAATCATCCATAAGTTGAGTTCTAGAGATCGAAATTGAGAGCCGTTTACGGCGTTGGGTTCGTATCGACGAGCACTATATCATGAGCCCAAAAATAAGCCTACCATATTTTCAGATCCATCTTCACATCAACCGAGGAGTCCGTACGCCTACCGGTGAAGGGACAGAGCCATCTTTCAGTACAGAGGTCCAAACGAAGATCCGTCAGAAGCGTTGCGGAGCTCTTTCAGTGCTGATCTATGGAGATAGAGCCAACATCCATGAATCAGCTTTCTAAACTCTTACTTCTTATTTATATTGTGTGATTTGTGGTATTGTTGATCGGTTTGTAACGTAATTCTTTCTACTCTGAGTGTGTTGGAGTCTTAACTTGTGAAGGGTAAGTTAGACAGGGTAGTACTGCTAGTGTTGTAGTATTTGAGCTTTGGTGAGCTACGGTATATGCTTGAGAATCAGTGTCGGTGCACTGAGTTCGTGTGTCTGTACTATTGGATACTATAAATCTAGTGGATGCTTTGAAGGCTGGATGTAGGTCTTGGAGGGACTGAACCAGGATAAAAGCTGTGTGTACTTTGTGATTGCTTCTACTATTTATTTTTTGCATATTTATCTGCCTGAAGTTTTTACGTTTTATCTAGACTAAATTTTATAAAGCGATAATTGGTCATTGGCCTATTCACGCCCCCTCTAGGCCTATTTTAGATCCTACAATTGGTATCAGAGCACCAGGCTTGAGCATTTAAGTCTAGTTTACAATGAGTCTTTATGATTCAGCATTTGCTTAAGGACAATCCAATGTAAGACCCCCAAAATTCAATGGAACTGATTTTGCCTACTGGAAAGCTTGGATGAAAATTTATTTAGTATCTGCTGATTATGATGTCTGGAAAATTGTTGCTAATGGATATTCATCACCTGTCTTAACACTTGAGAATATTGAAATCCCAAAACCTGAAGATAAATGGGATGTCAATGATAAAATTTTTTTTCATTAAATGGAAAAGCAATGAATGCAATAATTTGTGCACTTGATAAGACTGAATTTAATCGTGTTTCTCACTGTTTAACTGCACATGAAATTTGGCAAACTCTGGAAGTAACATACGAGGCAACGGCTCAAGTCAAGGAATCCAGACTAGCGCTTCTCAGCACTGAATACGATGGCTTCCACATGAAACCTGCAGAGACGATCAAGGACATGTATGCAAGATTTACAGACATCGTCTACAACTCAAAGGCACTTGGAAAGACATACCCAAGCGTGGAACTGGTAAGAAAAATCCTTCGAGCCTTGCCAAGTACTTTCCGTCCAAAGGTTACTATAATCCAAGAAGCTCGAGATCTCTCTAAATTGAACTTGGATGATTTGATTGGAACCTGATGTCCCTTGAGCTGGAACTGAAAACCATCGAGTCATGGGAAAAGGGAGAAGCCAAAGCTGCTAAGTCCATAGCATTCAAAGCTGAAGAAAGTGACAACGATATTAATGATGAGCAAGCCCTGATAGTCAGAGGCTTCAGAAGATACATCAAGACACCGCATGGAAAGTTTGAAATGTCAAAAAGGTTCAATCTCTTTAATAATTTTAATCCTTCAAACTTTTCTTCTGAACAGAGTACTACTAAGTCTGTACAGTGTTTCAAATGTAGGAAACAAGGACACTTTATGAAGAATTGTCCAACTTTGAAGGATAACTCGTCAGAATCAAAAGGAAGATCACTTGCTGTGAAGTGGGATGACGATGACGAGGATGAACCAGAAGAGGAAGTTGCTCACTCATCCTTATGTCTGATTGGAGTCATCGATTCGACAAAATCAGAGGTACATGAATTCTCTCTACCAGAACTTATGAATATTTGTGAAAATATGAACTTAGAAATTAATAATCTAGAATCCTCTGTAAAATCTTTAAAAGAAGTCAACTTTGAATTACAACAGGATAATTTTCATATTTCACAAAATGAAGATAAAAAGAAATCTGAAATAGAGGATCTTAAAACTACAATTTCAAAACTGAAAGGAAAAACTAGTTTGCATGAAACTCTTAAATGTGAATCTTGTGCCATGCTAAAACTAGAAGATAGCAAGTCAAAAGAAAAGATTTTGAGTCTTGAAAAGAAATTTGAAAATCTTAAGAAAATTGAAGATGAAAATAGAAAGGGTTTTATAAGAAAAAGTACAATGCTTGTGAATAAAAACTTCTACCTAAAATCCAAGATCTCTGACTTAGAATTGAGTATTAAGAAATTTGGTGTATGGAAGAAATCTCTCGACATCATTCTTGGTTATCAATCACATAGAAACAATAGACAAGGTCTAGGATATAGAAATCAATCTGCTGAAAAGAAGATTGTTCACAATGGAGTTGTTAAAAGAAACCCAGCTCATGCTAAATGTTATACTTGTGGTTCTGTTGTTCATTCATATAGGAACTGTTTGTATGGAAACAAGAAAATCAAATTTAAACAAGTATGGGTTCCTAAAGGCACTATCACTAACCATCGTGGACCTATTTGGTTGCCTAGGTCATACATGTCCTGTTTTTCTTATGTATAGTTGCACAGCTTGGCTAAGGAACAAAAGTATGAGTGGTATTTGGATTCTGGCTGCTCAAGACACATGAAAGGCAGTTACGACAAGTTCCTTAGCCTCGTAAAGCAAGAAGGAGGAAGTGTTACACTTGGGGACAACAGAAAATGCAAGGTAATTGGAAAGGGTGTTGTAGGTAACGACACTTTTCAACTGAAGGATGTGCTATGCGTTGAAAATCTTAAACACAACCTCATCTTTATTAGCCAGCTCTGTGACAAAGGTATGAACGTAGTATTTGATGCAAAATTTTGTAAAATCATTGATACTGTCACATGTAATGTTTTGATTACGACTAATAGGAAAAATAATGTTTATACACTTATTATTGAAGAACTAACAATAGCTAAATGTTTGATTGGTAGGGAAGACGAGGCAACACTGTGGCACAGAAGATTGGCACATGCTGGAATGAAGTTGTTGCAGAAACTGAACAACAGAAATCTAGTGAGAGGACTGCCACATCAGAAATACGAGAATAGTAAGTTGTGCGTGGCATGCACGAAAGGTAAGCAAACTCGATCTACCTTTACTGGAATGAGAGAAATAGCAACTACACGCATCTTAGAATTAACTTACATGAATTTATTTGGACCAACTGATGTTGCTAGTTTAAATGGAAAGAAGTTTTGCTTAGTATTGGTCGATGATTTTTCAAGATTTTTATGGGTTTATTTCTTAGCAAAAAAGTCAGACTCTTTTGAAAACTTTCAAAACTTTTGCAATCAAGTTTCAAATGAGAAAAATCTTTCAATTGTAAAAATTAGGAGTGATCATGGAGGAGAATTTGAAAATGCAATCTTTGAAAACTTTTGTTTAGAAAAAGGAATTTCGCATGAATTTTCTTCTCCTAGAACACCGCAACAAAATGGAGTAGTTGAAAGAAAGAATAGGACTTTAAAAGAAATAGCTAGAAGTATGCTGAATGAGTATGAATTGCCTATGTCTTTTTAGGCCGAGGCAATAAATACTGCTTGTTATGTTTGTAATAGAGTCATGCTAAGACCAATAGTAAAGAAAACTGCTTATGAACTTTGGCATGGAAAAACTCCTAATATTTCATATTTTAGAGTATTTGGATGCAGATGTTTCATATTAAACACTGGAGATCAACTTGGTACATTTGAATCCAAATCAGATGAAGGAGTGCTTATAGGATATTCGTCAAGGAGCAAAGCTTACAGGATTTATAATAAATGCACTTTGACTATTGTTGAATCAATTAATGTTAAATTTGATGAAACTGAGAATAATTCTTTGAATTACAGGGAAACTGAAGGTGATGCAATTGCAGAGAATGATATCGGTTCAAGGGACATTGCTAAACCAAGTCAAGCACAAGAACCTGCTGAAAAAGAAAAGAACCAAGAGGAAGAACCACTGAACAGAGGAGTGCTAAGATACAATCCAAACCATCCACCAGAACTGATCATTGGAGCACCCACGGCAGGTATACGAACTCGTTCCTCTTTTAGTAATCTTTGTGCTTTATGAATCATGGGGATTTTATATCTGAAATTGAGCCAAAAACTATTGAATCTGCTTTAATTGAGGAAAGTTGGGTAATGGCTATGCACGATGAATTGAATGAATTTGATAGAAATAATGTTTGGAATTTAGTGCCACGACCCATACATTATCCTGTTGTAGGTACCAAATGGATATATAAAAACAAGCTTGATGAATCTGGAAGAGTAATCAGGAATAAGGCAAGATTGGTTGCTAAAGGTTATAATCAAATTGAAGGCATAGATGTTGATGAAACTTTTGCACCAGTTGCTAGATTGGAAGCTATACGAATTTTATTAGCCTTTGCAAGTTATAAGAAACTCAAGCTTGTTGAGTATTGGTGTTTCATACCAATCTTATTCTGATGATGATCACAACATTATATTGTTGCTAATGACTCTCATATTTTAGTCTCACAGTTTTATTTCAAGAATATCTTTCTTGGAGACTAATCACTTGGTGAAAGGATGGACATCAAGTGGAGAAGGGCCAATGCTTGGACTCAAGGAGTGCCAAAGCTTGGAGATAATGGAGAGCAATCAAGGCATCAAGATTGAAGACTTAGACTCTAAGGAAAGCATTGTAATTCAAGTAATTTACTTTATTGCTTTCTCTCTCTTTTGAGTCTAGGATTAATGTAATGCCTTGGTAGATGGTTTACTCATTCATGCATATGCGTTTAGCCATCTTAGTGAGCCTTAGGATTATCTTAGAATCCAACCCAATAGGCTCATCTTGTACAAAGACTCATTTGGAGTCTCTGACTTTCCATCAGTCGCCTGCTGAAGGAGTAACAATCGACTGTGTGATTTCCAGTCGCATGTCAATCCTTCTATAGTCGACTGATATGCACAGCTCAAGTCAACAATTCAATTGACTCAAACTTGAGCTTTACACACAGTCGACTGCTGCTCAGTTTACAGTCGCCTGTAGATTTACAGTCGCCTGGGAATTGGCCAACAGTCATCTGAGTAGCGCAAGTGCAATCTCTGCATCTCTCTGTCTTTTCTCCATCTTATACAGCAGACGACTGATGAAGGAATTACAGTCGCCTGACTATATGACAGTCGACTGTATTTTTGACACCAGTCGCCTGTATGATTATCCGGAGAAAGAGTGCATCTCTCTGTTTTATTCCATCCCCTGCAGCAGTCGCCTGCTGAAGGTTTTACAGTTGCCTGTCCTATTTTCAGTCGACTGTGTTGTCTTCGTCAGTCGACTGTCCTGGCTCAGATTATAGCGGTTGGATATTTTCTAGCCATTGATCAGTCAACTGTCTTATGATCATCAGTCGACTGTTCCTGTCATTTTCACCCAGTTTCTAGCCGTTGCAGAATTGATATTTTGGCTGTTTTCTTGGGTTTTGGGGTTTGATATAGGGTTCATATATTTATGGGTGTGCTGCCATCTCTTATACTTCTTGATGCTATTGAAAATCTCAAGAGATCTATAAGCAACCCTCAAACTCCCTCAATTCCCTCTTTTGAGCTCTCATTCCTCTTCATGCATTGAAGTCCAGCTCAAGGGAATTCATCCAAGTGCTTTCAAGCATATCTCAACACTTGGAGATCCTCTTCCATGCCTTGCATTCATTTATGAGTAAGTTCATCTCAAGGCATAGGTAAGAGTATTTGTTTTATTTTGTTATTTCTTTGAAACCCTAGCTTTCTGTGTGAGAGCTAGTTACTCTCTATGTGAGAGTATAACCTTCTGTGTGAGGGTTGGTGGATATCTCTCTGTGTGAGAGTTTGAGTCTCTCTGTGTGAGAGCATTAGTCTTTCTATGTGAAAGCAAGGAAATCTCTTTGTGGGAATCCTAAATCCTCTGTGTGAGGTATCTCTGTGTGAGATTGTATTCACTTCTCTGTGAGAGAATTAAAGTGGATATTGGTGTGGCTGGACGTACCCAAGTTTGGGTAAACCAGGGTAATTCTTGTGTTTGCGTTTGGATTGATTGTGTTGATTAATTCCTCTTGCACTTATTATTCCGCATTTGCAAGTTTAATTTTAATTGCACAATTTATTTTCATTACTCTATTCACCCCCATCTAGAGTGTTTGTTGTTAGTATTGCAAGGTAGACGGTCCTTACAATTGGTATCGGAGCGAGGTTGAAGCATACAACAACAATGGCATACAACGCTTCATCCATGTCTCATGAAGAAGGTCTATCAACCGTTCGACCCCCGCTCTTCAACGGAACCAACTACCCAAGTTGGAAGATCAAGATGATGATTTACTTGGATGGTCAAGACCTTTGGAACATCACAGAGTCACCATTTGAGAAGCCTACTACACCCGCGGCTTCGAGAACAAAATCGGAGAAGGACTCGATCAAATTTAATGCGAGGGCTATGAATGCATTCCATTGCGCCCTCACGTCTAATGAGTTCAACCGCATCTCCATGTACAAAACGGCCAATGAAATTTGGCATACATTGGAGATTTCTCATGAAGGGACTTCGAAGGTAAAGAAATCTAAACAATGCGTATTTAGATCTAAATATGAGTTGTTTAAGATGCAGGAAGGTGAAAACATCTCGGAGATATTCACAAGGTTCACAGAAATCGTGAACGCTTTGGAAGGCCTTGGGAGGGTGATTTCCCAAGAGGATCGAGTGGAGAAGATCCTTGACTCGCTCACATCTCAATGTGAGTCAAAGGCCAATGGTATTTTGGAGTCTTACGACTTGTCCAAATATACTGTTGAGGAGTGCATTGGGAATCTCATGGCGTAAGAAGTAAAGCTTCAACACAAGAAGGAGATTCAACCAACCAAGCCCGAGAAGCGGGAGAAGCATAAGGGGGTTGCATTCCATGCCGAGGAGGAGCCAATCAAATGGAGAAAGAAATTCCATCAAGAATCTCCTAGTGAATAAGATGAAGAAGATGAGGCTAGTGGAGATGAAGTCATGGAGCTTGCCACATAACTGAGAGCATTCCTCAAAAGCAAGCAAGGTAAATCTTCTTCAAAGTTTGCCTCCAAGTCTAACAACTCTATTTGTTTCAATTGTAGAGGAAAAGGTCATCTTTCTACTAATGCCCTTTCAAACCCACCAAAGATACTTAAAAGGGCAAAGGGAAGAAGCATTGGAAAGACAAGTCCAAGTTCAAGAATCAAAAGAAGGGACTTGTCGGGACTTTTGATGACTCTGATGAGGACACATCAAGTGATGAAGAAGAGGATGACAAGGAGCAAGCTCATATGTGCTTCGCGGCTTTTGATGATTCTTCATCAATCTCCTCGAGTTCAAGCGATGAAGAGGTGGAGGCGTGGCTCAACCCTAACAAGGAAATGTGCTTCATGGCAAAGGGGGAGAGTCTTCGTCAAGCTCTAGCGAGGAGGAAAGTGATGAGGAAGTTGAGGAGGAGAAGCTATCCTACGAGGAGCTCGAATACCGCTTCAATGTGGTATCCATTGGGGCATTAAGTGCATCGACTCATATGCTAAATTGAAAGCTAAATTTAAAAATGCTATGAGTAGGTTGCATACCTTAGAATCTACTAGTGCAAATGATAATGATGCTTTGCATGTTTGTGACACTAGTGAGAGAGACACACTTCTCTCTCAAGTTAAGGAATTGAGCATTTCTAATGAAAAATTATTAGCTCAAAACCTTAGCTTAGAAATTCGCATTCAACAACTTACGTTGAAATGTGAAGAGCAATCCCGTAAGCTCAAAAGCTTTGTGTATTCTAGGGATTCACTCCATGATTTGTTGGAAAAATAACATCCGGAAAATCATAGAGGAGGTTTGGAATATATTCAAAATGTAGTACCCAAACCCACCTCTAATTTCTCTTATGGTGCAAATACAAGAAATATTGCTAAAGCACCTAAGAAGAATCACCATGCTTTCTTGTATAACAATAACACCAACAAGAAGCATATAAATCACAAGGTGGTGAGGAAAAATGAAAATCCTTCATTTTTTGCTAAGAAGCAAAATCCTCACTTCATGCATGCTAAGAAAATATTTTCTACACCTAAGCATGACAAATCCATCCCTCTTGCAAAGGCAAAACCCTTGCTTAGGAAATCCTTGAGTTTATGGATTCGTACTAAGGTTAGTGTGCAAGAGAGGAATAGTTACATCAACTCACTAATTAGAGATGTGATCACCTCATGTGATTACATTTGGAAATCAAAATCCTCTTGGGTTTGGTTCCATAATGTTTAGGTTCCTCACACATATGCATATTGCATGTGTATTGTGCTTAAATGTTTATTTTAGCATACCCATTATTTGTGTGTGTTTCATTATTTTGAAAATGTTTTCAAACTTATTTTTCATGAAAATAGGGAGCTTGGGGTTTATTGACATGCATGCATTTTTGATCCATATGTATGTCAATAAGGGGAGTCAATATGTTGTATGTTTAAATTATTTTAAGACATGTTTTAACTCTCATTTCGGGGGATGTTTGAGATCATTATTTACAATTGGTTATTTTTGGTCTCAAACCAAACCTCTTGTATATTGCCAATATGTTTCATGTTATATTTGTTTTGGCAATATCCGTGTGTATCTTTGAAGCTTGATTTTAACGATTGACTTCAAGGAGTGCCAAAACTTGGAGATTGTAACGACTGGTTTTCATGCATTTGGATTATCTATATTATATATATATATGTTTTGGTGGATTTTCTCCGCATGTGTGGTTTTCGTCTCCTTAGCTTTCGTTTTCGTTCATTTCGTTGTGATTTTCTAGCTTCTTCCTTAGATTGTTGAGTTTTGGAGTAAGTCACTCGTGACGAGCTTCATATCGCTCATATCTTAGAGATAGGTTGATCCTAGAAGTCGTAGAAATCTTCCCGAAGCTTCGCGCTTCGATTCGGCACTTTTACTGCACTTTAGTTGGTTCAAGAAGGGGGACCAACCGACTAGATTGAGATCTAGTCGGTCAGGAACTCTAATGGAACCGACTAGTTCATTGAATCAATTGTACATGAGTTACTGTTTACTCTTAGTCGGTCTAAGAACAACCACCGACCGACTAGATGTGAAACTAGTCGATCAGAACTTGCTCTCAGACCGACTAGTTCCTTTGATACATTTTACCTAAGTTACTGTTTATCGTTAGTCGGTCCAAGAACAACCACCGACCGACTAGGTTGCAAACTAGTCGGTCAGCCATTGTTCTTTAACCGACTAATTCTTTGACCATTTCGACAACCTGAGTTACTGTTTGGTTTTAGTCGGTCACAGTTGGTCGACCGACCGACTAGTTGTTGAACTAGTCGGTCAACAACCCTTCTTTGACCGACTAACTGCTGTCGTAAACCTAGGGTTTGCCCAGCCACCGGCTGTGCCTATTTAAACCCCCCCAAACGTTTTCTTTCTTCTTTCATTTCTCCTGAGCCTCCTTCTTCCTCAAATCATTATCCATCTTCCCCTAGCCTTCCTCCTTCATCAAGAGCCTCTCTCCCTCTCCATTTAGGCCGGCCACCACCTCTGGGTCGCCGGAAAACCCCCCAAAAACCCCAAAATCTCATTTCTCCAAATTTTCCCCCCATTTCCAGATCTGAACCCTGGTTTCCCGGATCGTTTCTTCCGTTGCCGTGCTTGCTCGGTATCGATCTTCTGCTTCCTACGGTAGTGTTCAAACCTTTAATATTTTCATCACCCACATTTGATATTTTGAAACCCTAATATAAATGGATGTTGTTTTGATGATTGTTTCTCCATAACAGCGACTTCCCCGTAGATTAGCGTCCGTGAGACGAACCTTCGTGATCGTCATCCTCGGTGCTAGGCAAGTGAAACTTGCCACTTAGGGTTTTAGGCCATGTCTTAGGCCATTTGCTTGTTGTAGGCGTAAAAGAGACTAGGCGACAAAATGATACTCGCATAGGTGCAATTTCCGGATCTAGCTTGACAACAAAGTTAGGTCCGTCATTTATCATGTTGCACAACTACCATGTCATGTTTAATTTCAATTAACGGTACGCGAATTAATTGTCATGTCATTGCATTCTTTAAATGTTCCCGTGATTGCGTAGCACCGCTACACCTTGTGAAATGATTGAGGTTAGGCACCTGCTTTTAGCGGGCACAACCCTACGCCAAATTGTGAACCTAATAACAAGCTCTTGTGCGGGGCAACCCTGGCTCATTTACTGAGCATCGTGTACAGGGACCCTGGCTTGTTTACATGTGGGTGGGGTAAGGGTTAAGCGGCCATTCAACTGGGAGTATGCCTGATCAGTAACTTCAGTTGTAAGGCGTAAACGCTGGGTTCTGGGGTAGTGTTAAGCGACAAATCAGCATGAATGTCCAACAGTTCAGCTGTAAGGCGTAAACACCTACAAACAACTTGAAACGTGACTAGTGAAAAGATTGAGATTGTTAGTAGCTTGGCCACTCTTGAGATGCCCTGATAATTGTTCTCTTGTACTTATTGTTTCACCATGTCTTACTTGTGCTGTCATACCATAACTGCCATGTCATGCATACTATAACTGCTAGGTTGTTAGTTTACCTTCCTTTTTAGTTTCCTTGCACAAGTCTTTTAGACTTGCTGACATGTGCCCCTTTACTCTTTTGGGTGACACATGTTAGATCCTGAGCCTGAATTCGTTGTTGAGGACGAGGTGTTTGCGGACGTCGATCCCGAGCCTGTGTTTGACGAGGACTTCGTGGACACGGGCGATCAGTCGTAGAGACTGTTTTTGTTGTTGTTTAGACTGTTTTGTTGTCGGTGCGTGGCACCAATACTCTGTTTATGTTTGTCCTTGTTGGCCTTGTTCTGGGCCTTTAGACTCTTTCTTTTTAGCCTGGTGGCTTTTCTGGATGTTGAACTTAATTCTAAATCTTTGGACCATTCTGAGATTTGAGATTTTATTTCTGTCTCTCTTGTGTTATTATCTTTGTTCTGTTCGTGGTTACAGGGACCTGCATTTAATTTATTGAAGCTTATCATGCATGTGGATTCACAACCCCACGTCTGTGCGGACCTTCTCACGTCTCGCCTCCAGCTTTGGGAAGCGGGGCGTGACAGGTTTTGTTGGTGGCCCATGCAGGTCTCTCTTCTGTAACTGCGAATTGTCGGAATAACGATAATAATATTAGAATGTCCAATAAACTAAGTTCAACGTCCGAGTCATAAGCTATGAGTCTAATCTGTTTCGTTTTCTGTGTCATTAGATGGCAGGAAGGTGATTTACCCGTGGTGGTGGTAGTGCGCCCCCTCATGACGAGGAGCCTGAGTGAGAACCCACCAGTGGGGAGATGATGCAGATGATGCTTCAGATGATGCAGGTGCAGCAGGGCGTGCTCTTGCAAGTCCAGAATGCTCCACTTGCTCGAGCTGCTCGGGCAATCCAGGATGCCCCTCGCTTCGAGCCGGTAGCGAAGCAATTTCGGGAGCTGGGTCCTGCTTATTTTGATGGGTCTGAGGGTCCTCTAGCTGCCGATGAGTGGATTCGGAACCTTGAGGATAATTTGAAGATGGCGAAGATCAGCCCGGTTGGATGGGTTGATTTGGCGAAGAGGCAGCTCAAGGATAATGCTCGGAACTGGTGGGATGCGGAAGAGAAGATGCTGGTGGAGCCGATAGCTTGGGCTGCCTTTAAGTCCAGGTTTGATGAGGAGTTGTTTTCGAAGGCTGCTAGGAAGGAGATGCTGCAGCGTTTTATTGAGCTGAAGCAAGGGAGCTTGACGGTGGACCAGTACCACCAAGAGTTCACTAGGCTGAGTCGGTTCGCAATGAAGATGGTGCAGGATGCTGATGAGAGGGCTCAGAGGTTCCTGCAGGGAGTTGCTTTGGAGCTTCAGAGTTTTGTGTCTTCCTCTGATCTGGACTCTTATCAGAAGGTTCTGGTCGCTGTAAGGAGGCATGAGCTGAACCTGAGCCAGAGGAGAGGACATGTTTCTGGAGCTGGGAAGAGGCCTATGGAGCAGGCCAGGGCGATGGTTAGGCCTGGTTTCAAGCCTAATCATCCGGTACAGTTCAAGAGGCCAGGAGGGCCTAATCAGAAGACTTGCCATTTCTGCGGCAAGCCTGGCCACATCAAGGATCAGTGTAGGAAATTTCTGGGCCAGTGTTTGGTTGTTTGCATATGATTGGTTGCTAGACTAGGGTTTGATTGTTAAATTGCTTGTTAGGTGTGATTTTGGTGTGCACTTTTCCTGCACGAGTTATCTTTGACTCTGGTGCATCGATGTGCATTATTTCTCGAAGCTTCGCGGAGAAGCATTCCTTGTCGACGTCCCCTCTTCCCAAGAGTTGGAATATCGTCACAGGAAATGGCGTGGTCTCGGGGCATCGTGGTTGCAATTCTTGCTCGTTGGTGGTTTGTGGACATGAGCTTTACACTGATTTCATTGTCCACAACATCATCAACTATGATGCGGTCCTTGGGATGGATTGGCTTACGAGCTTCTATGCTATGATCGACTGTCGGAGGAAGAAGGTGGTGTTCGAGATTCCCGGACATCCAATATTTGAGTTCAGCCGGGGTAGCTGCTCGCTTGGTCCGGTCAGATTTCGGGCCAGGCAGGTGGAGATTATGGCTATGCAGATGGAGCTGGGAAGGCCAGCAGTTGTGCGGGACTTTGATGACGTCTTCCCCGAGGAGATGTCTGGTTTGCCACCTGATCGAGCTCTCGAGTTTTCGATTGATCTTATTCTGGGAGCGCAACCGATTTCGAAGGCGCCATATCATATGGCACCCGCTGAGTTAGAGGAATTGCGGAAGCAGCTGGATGAGCTTTTTGCAGAAGGGTTATATCAATCCTAGTGTGTCTCTGTGGGGAGCACCTGTGCTGCTGGTGAAGAAGAAGGATGGTTCGCGTCGCTTGTGCGTGGACTATCGGGAGCTGAATGCGGTGACCATCAAGAATAAATACCAGTTGCCTCGCATCGATGATATTTTTGATCAGCTTGGAGGTTCGAGGGTGTTTTCGAAGTTGGATCTGAGGAGTGGTTATCATCAGCGGAAGGTGAAGAAGGAAGATGTTCCGAAGATAGCGTTCAGGACGAAGTATGGATACTACGAGTTTGTGGTTATGCACTTCGGTGTAACCAATGCGCCCGCAGTTTTCATGAATCTGATGAATCTGATTTTCTACGACTTTTTGGATTAGTTTGTCGTTATCTTTATTGACGACATTCTGATCTATTCTAAGTCGGAGAAGGAGCATGCATTGCACTTGAGGACGATGTTAGAGATTTTGAGGAGGCATTGTTTGTATGCCAAGTTTTCAAAGTACGAGTTTTGGCTGGACAGAGTTGCTTTTCTCGGGCATGTGGTGACTGGAGATGGTATTTCAGTGGATCCTAAGAAGATCAGGGCCATCAGAGAGTGGCCAGTTCCGCAGTCAGCATCTGAGATCCGGAGTTTCCTTGGACTTGCTGGTTACTATCGGCGCTTCATTAAGGACTTCTCCCGTATTGCTGATCCGATGACCAGATTGACGCGGAAGGATGTACCTTTTGTTTAGTCGGGTGATTGTGAGAATGCCTTTGGTGTTCTGAGGGAGAGATTGACGACTGCCCCTATTCTTGTTGTACCTGATCGCAGTGGAGGGTTCGAGATCTTTTGCGATGCTTCTGGCAAGGGTCTCGGTTGTGTGTTGCATCAGCACGGGCATGTTGTGTCGTATGCTTCGCGTCAGCTCAAGGCTCATGAGAAGAATTACCCGACGCATGATTTGGAGTTGGCTGCTGTCGTGTTTGCGCTCAAGATTTGGAGGCACTTCCTGCTGAGTGAGCAAGTGAAGATCTTCACCGATCACAAAAGCTTGAAGTATATTTTTACTCAGAAGGAGCTCAACATGCGACAGCGTCGATGGTTGGAGCTCATGGCGGATTATGAGATTGATTTGCAGTATCACCCTGGCAAGGTGAATGTGGTTCCTGATGCGCTGAATAGGCTTCCAGCGGTGATGATTTTGACTTCGCAGTGGAGATTGCAGCAGGATTTTTGCGAGTCTGGTGTTGAGGTCGTTCTTCCTGGAGAGGCCTCTTCGTTGATGAGTATGCAGATTCAGTCGACGATTGTGGATCGGATCAAGGCTGGCCAGGCTGGAGATCCGAAGCTGGTGATGATTCGGGAGCAGGTGGAAGCCGGTCTGCGGACTGACTTTTTGGTTCAAGAGGATGGCTCGTTGAGGTTTGGAGCTAGGTTGTGTGTGACAGCTGGGGATATTAGAGAGGAGTTGATGGTGGAGGAACACAGTTCGCCGTATTCTGTGCATCCTGGTGGGACCAAGATGTACAAGGATCTTCGTCTGAACTTTTGGTGGCATGGTATGAAGAGGAGTGTGGCTCGGAGTGTAGCCAAGTGTTTGGTTTGCCAGCAAGTGAAGGCGGAGCATCAGCGTACGGCAGGGTTGCTACAATCGCTTCCGATTCCGGAGTGGAAATGGCATCACATCACTATGGATTTCATGACTGGACTACCTCGGAGTCCGAAGCAGAATGACGTGATTTGGGTGATCGTAGATCAATTGACCAAATACGCGCACTTTATTCCGTTTCGAGTAGGACAGTCCACTGAGGCGCTAGCGAGGAGATACATGGAGGTAAATTCTTTTACTCTCCGTTTCTATTTCCTTTTCCTAGTTTAGATAGTGATGTAACGTGAATCGTGCAGGAGGTCGTGCGACTTCACGGAGTCCCCGTGAGTATCGTGTCAGACAGAGACACGAGGTTCACATCTCAGTTCTGGCAGAGTTTGCAGAAGAGTTTGGATACGCGTCTGAGTTTCAGCACTGCGTACCATCCGCAGACGGATGGCCAGTCCGAGAGGACGATTCAGATCTTGGAGGACATGTTGAGGGCAAGCATGTTGGATTTCAAGGGTTCGTGGGAGGACCATCTACATCTGTTAGAGTTTTCCTACAACAACAGCTTCCAGACGAGTATTGGCATGGTGCCTTTTGCCACGCTGTATGGGAGGAAATGTCGATCGCCGTTGAGTTGGGATGACATTGGTGATCGGGAGCTGTTGGGACCTGAGATGATTG
The DNA here is from genome assembly GCA_030789695.1 of Scilla litardierei. Lineage (NCBI taxonomy): Eukaryota > Viridiplantae > Streptophyta > Magnoliopsida > Asparagales > Asparagaceae > Scilla > Scilla litardierei. Next base: position 163,249,041 of record CM061141.1, read on the forward strand.
TGGAGGTCGTGGACGTTGTCAGGAACATTCGGGAGAGGTTGAGGATTGCTCAGGACTTTTTTAAGCATTGGGCGGATGCTAAACGCCGTCCTTTGGAGTTTCAGCCGGGCGACCATGTGTTTCTGAAGATTTCCCCGAATCGTGGTATGATTCGCTTTGGGAAGCGAGGGAAGTTAAGCCCGTGATACATTGGACCATTTGACATTCTGGAGAGAGTTGGCGAGGTAGCCTACCGCTTGGCCTTGCCGCCATCTTTAGAAGGAGTTCACAATGTTTTCCATGTGTCGCAGCTTCGTCGATACATTAGCGATCCATCTCATGCTGTGGATTTCTCGGAGATTACCGTTCGCCCTGATATGACGTATGACCAGCAGCCAGTGCAGATTCTGGACAGGCGTCAGAAGTCACTCCTGAACAAGGTTGTCAATCTTGTGAGGGTGATGTGGCGACACGGCTCGCCAGGAGAGTCTACTTGGGAGAATGAGGATGAGATGCGAGAGCGTTTCCCACTTTTGTTTCCGGACACGCGAGTGTTGGGAAATTCCGAGGACGGAATTTTTCTTAAGTTGGGGAGGATGTAACAACTGGTTTTCATTCATTTGGATTATCTATATTATATAATTATGTTTTGGTGGATTTTCTCCGCATGTGTGGTTTTCGTCTCCGTAGCTTTCGTTTTCGTTCATTTCGTTGTGATTTTCTAGCTTCTTCCTTAGATCGTTGAGTTTTGGAGTAAGTCACTCGTGACGAGCTTCATATCGCTCATATCTTAGAGATAGGTTGATCCTAGAAGCCGTAGAAATCTTTCCGAAGCTTTGCGCTTCGATTCGGCACTTTTAGTGCACTTTAGTTGGTTCAAGAAGGAGGACCAACCGACTAAATTGAGATCTAGTCGGTCAAGAACCCTACTAGAACCGACTAGTTCATTGAATCAATTGTACAGGAGTTACTGTTTACTCTTAGTCGGTCTAAAAACAACCACCGACCGACTAGATGTGAAACTAGTCGGTCAGAACTTGCTCTCAGACCGACTAGTCCCTTTGATACATTTTACCTAATTTACTGTTTATCGTTAGTCGGTCCAAGAACAACCACCGACCGACTAGGTTGCAAACTAGTCGGTCAGCCATTGTTCTTTAACTGACTAATTCTTTGACCATTTCGACAACCTGAGTTACTGCTTGGTTTTAGTCGGTCACAGTTGGTCGACCGACCGACTAGTTGTTGAACTAGTCGGTCAACAACCATTCTTTGACCGACTAACTGCTGTCGTAAACCTAGGGTTTGCCCAGCCGCCGGCTGTGCCTATTTAAACCCCCCCAAACGTTTTCTTTCTTCTTTCATTTCTCCTGAGCCTCCTTCTTCCTCAAATCATCATCCATCTTCCCCTAGCCTTCCTCCTTCATCAAGAGCCTCTCTCCCTCTCCATTTAGGCCGGCCACCACCTCTAGGTCGCCGGAAAACCCCCAAAAACCCCCAAAATCTCATTTCTCCAGATTTTCCCCCATTTCCAGATCTGAACCCTAGTTTCCCGGATCGTTTCTTCCGTTGCCGTGCTTGCTCGGCATCGATCTTCCGCTTCCTACGGTAGTGTTCGAACCTTTAATATTTTCATCACCCACATTTGATATTTTGAAACCCTAATATAAATGGATGTTGTTTTGATGATTGTTTCTTCATAACAGCGACTTCCCCATAGATTAGCGTCCGTGAGACGAACCTTCGTGATCGTCATCCTCGGTGCTAGGCAAGTGAAACTTGCCACTTAGGGTTTTAGGCCATGTCTTAGGCCATTTGCTTGTTGTAGGCGTAAAAGTGACTAGGCAACGAAATGATACTCGCCTAGGCGTAATTTCAGGATCTAGCTTGACAACGAAGTTAAATCCGTCATTTATCATGTTGCACAACTACCATGTCATGTTTAATTTCAATTAACGGTACGCGAATAAATTGTCAAGTCATTGCATTCTTTAAATGTTCCCGTGATTGCGTAGCACCGCTACACCTTGTGAAATGATTAAGGCTAGGCACCTGTTTTTAGCGGGCACAACCCTACGCCAAATTGTGAACCTAATAACAAGCTCTTGTGTGGGGCAACCCTGGCTCATTTATTGAGCATCGTGTACAGGGATCCTGGCTTGTTTACATGTGGGTGGGGTAAGGGTTAAGCGACCATTCAACTGGGAGTATGCCCGATCAGCAACTTCAGTTGTAAGACGTAACCTCTGGGTTCTGGGGTAGTGTTAAGCGGCCAATCAGCGTGAATGTCCAATAGTTCAGCTGTAAGGCGTAAACACCTATAAACAACTTGAAACGTGGCTAGTGAAAAGATTGAGATTGTTAGTAGCTTGGCTACTCTTGACATGCCCTGATAATTGTTCTCTTGTACTTATTGTTTCACCATGTCTTACTTGTGCACTCATACCATAACTGCCATGTCATGCATACTATAACTGCTAGGTTGTTAGTTTACCTTCCTTTTTAGTTTCCTTGCCCAAGTCTTTTAGACTTGCTGACTTGTGCCCCTTTACTCTTTTGGGTGACACATGTTAGATCCTGAGCCTGAATTCGTTGTTGAGGACGAGGTGTTTGCGGACGTCGAGCCCGAGCCTGTGTTTGACGAGGACTTCGTGGACACGGGCGATCAGTCGTAGAGACTGTTTGTTTTGTTGTTTAGACTGTTTTGTTGTCGGTGCGTGGCACCAATACTCTGTTTATGTTTGTCCTTGTTGGCCTTGTTCTGGGCCTTTAGACTCTTTCTTTTTAGCCTGGTGGCTTTTCTGGATGTTGAATTTAATTCTAAATCTTTGGACCATTCTGAGATTTGAGATTTTATTTCTGTCTCTCTTGTGTTATTATCTTTGTTCTATTCGTGGTTACAGGGACCTGCATTTAATTTATTGACGCTTATCAGGCGTGTGGCTTCACAGCCCCACGTCTGTGCAGACCTTCTCATGTCTCGCCTCAGCTTTGGGAAGCGGGGCGTGACAGAGATGATGGAGAGCAATCAAGGCATCAAGATTGAAGACTTAGACTCTAAGGAAAGCATTGTAATCCATGTAATTTACTTTATTGCTTTCTCTCTCTTTTGAGTCTAGGATTAATGTAATGCCTTGTTATATAGTTTACTCATTCATGCATATGCATTTAGCCATCTTAGTGAGCCTTAGGATTATCTTAGAATCCAACCCAATAGGCTCATCGTGTACAAAGACTCATTTGGAGTCTCTGGCTTTCCATCAGTCGCCTGCTGAAGGAATAACAGTCGACTGGGTGATTTCCAGTCGCCTGTCGATCCTTCTACAGTCGACTGATATGCACAGATCAAGTCAACAATTCAATTGACTCAAACTTGAGCTTTACGCACAGTCGACTGCTGCTCAGTTTACAGTCGCCTGTAGATTTACAGTCGCCTGGGAATTGGCCAACAGTCGTCTGAGTAGTACAAGTGCAATCTCTGCATCTCTCTGTCATTCTCCATCTTATACATCAGACGACTGATCAAGGAATTACAGTCGCCTGACTATATGACAGTCGACTGTATTTTTGACATCAGTCCCCTGTATGATTATCTGGAGAAAGAGTGCAGCTCTCTGTTTTATTCCATCCCCTGCAGCAGTCGCCTGCTGAAGGTTTTACAGACGCCTGTCCTGTTTTCAGTCGACTGCGTTGTCTTCTTCAGTCGACTGTCCTGGCTCAGATTATAGCCGTTGGATATTTTCTAGCCGTTGATCAGTCGACTGTCTTAGGATCATCAGTCGACTGTTCCTGTCGTTTTCGCCCAGTGTCTAGCCGTTGCAGAATAGATCTTTTGGCTGTTTTCTTGGGTTTTAGGGTTTGATATAGGGTTCCTATATATATGGGTGTGCTACCATCTCTTATACTTTTTGATGCTATTGAAAATCTCAAGAGATCTATAAGCAACCCTCAAACTCCCTCAATTCCCTCTTTTGAGCTCTCATTCCTCTTCATGCATTGAAGTCCAGCTCAAGGGAATTCATCCAAGTGCTTTTAAGCATATCTCAACACTTGGAGATCCTCTTCCACGCCTTGCATTCATTTATGAGCAAGTTCATCTCAAGGCATAGGTAAGAGTATTTGTTTTACTTTGTTATTTCTTTAAAACCCTAGATTTCTGTGTGAGAGCTAGTTACTCTCTGTGTGAGAGTATAACCTTCTGTGTGAGGGTTGGTGGATATCTCTCTGTGTGAGAGTTTGAGTCTCTCTTTGTGAGAGCATTAGTCTTTCTGTGTGAAAGCAAGGATATCTCTTTGTGGGAATCCTAAATCCTCTGTGTGAGGTATCTCTGTGTGAGATTGTATTCACTTCTCTGTGAGAGAATTAAAGTGGATATTGGTGTGGCTGGACGTACCCAAGTTTGGGGAACCAGGGTAATTCTTGTGTTTGCGTTTGGATTGATTGTGTTGATTAATTCCTCTTGTACTTATTATTCCGCATTTGCAACTTTAATTTTAATTGCACAATTTATTGCCATTGCTCTATTCACCCCACCCTCTAGAGTGTTTATTGTTAGTATTGCAAGGTAGAAGGTCCTTACAAAGCTTAAACAGATGGATGTTAAAAGTGCATTCTTGAATGGGTACCTGAAAGAAGATGTGTTTGTTGAACAACCCCCTGATTTTGAAAGTCATGATTTTCCACATCATGTTTTTAAACATGAAAAAGCGTTATATGGTCTTAAGCAAGCTCCTAGAGCTTGGTATGATCGTCTTAGTGCTTATATTTTGGAAAATGATTTTAAAAAGGGTAGTGCAGACAACACACTTTTTATTTTGCACAATCATAATCAATTTCTCATCGTACAAATATATGTTGATGATATTATTTATGGTGCTACTGATGATCTTTTATGTCAAAAGTTTGAGAAGGTCATGCATGATCAATTTGAGATGAGCCTTGTTGGAGAAATGAAGTACTTTTGGGATTCCAAGTCAAGCAAACTGAAGAAGGCATCTTCCTATCGCAAACCAAGTACATCAGAGAACTATTGAAAAAGTTTGGGATGGAGAAGGTGAAAGGAATTGGAACTCCCATGAGTCCCACGACGAAGCTGGAAAAAGATGAAAAAGGAATCGACGTGGATCAAAAGCTTTATCGAGGTATGATTGGCTCTCTCCTTTATTTAACAGCGTCTAGGCCCGATATAATGTTTGTTGTTTGTTTGTGTGCACATTTTCAAGCTTGTCCAAAAGAGTCACACTTAGTTGCCATAAAAACGATCTTTAGGTATTTGATTCACACACCTTTTTTAGGCCTTTAGTATCCTTCATGTGGTTTATTTGATTTAATTGGATTTGCTGACGCTGATTATGTTGGTAATATGATTGATATAAAGAGCACTAGTGGAACATGTTTTATGCTAGGTCATTCATTAGTTTCTTGGTCTAGTCGTAAACAGAACAGTGTTGCTTTATCCACTACTGAAGCTGAGTATATTGCCTTTGGCAGTTGCCATGCCCAAGTACTTTGGATGATACAAACCTTGTCTTACTACGGTTTGGCTCTTAGAAAAGTTCCATTAAGATGTGATAGTAAGAGTGCTATAGATCTTTCTAACAATCATGTTCATCACTCTCGAACAAAACACATAGACGTAAGACATCAATTTCTTAGAGATCATTTGGCAAAAGAGGATGTATCCATTGAATATATTTCTACTGATTCTCAGTTAGCAGATATTTTTACAAAACCTTTGCCAGAAGATCGCTTTTGTCGTCTACGTCTAGAACTGGGCATTATTGATCATATTTAGAGTGAAAATATTTTTTTGGTGTGCTTTTATTTTTTGTGTGTGGTATGCTATAAAAAATAAAAATAAAAATAATAAAAATAATAAAAAAATGAATGAAAAAGATAAATATAAAAAAGGGGGAAATATAATGTCTATCTCTTCATTTTGCACTTTTCATCAGAATCGTCTTTGATGCAAAACATCTATCTTATGGATTTTAGATATAATATTCTTAACAATGCTTGCATTCATAGACTTCATGCTTAATTAGGTCATATTCATTAATGAGTAACTAAAGTTTTTCATCATCAAATTACACTTACACAGATCAAAATGTTTTTGATATGGCTTTGTAATCTTGAATAAGAAAAGTGGTTGTTGGTGGAATAAATTATGTTCAACTAATGGGATATGATGTTTCAAGGCATGGATAAAAAGAAAAGCTCCCATCAAAGTATATATACGTATATAAAAAGAATAACAAAGACAAGTTTCGTAAAATATATATATACAGAGAGCTTCGTATGAAACATGGATACGATCCATGTCCTTGATACTACCATCGGACATCCAACTTATGCTATAAAAGGCCTTTTCTTAGCGTTGGTGTTAAGTCCGTCAAGCATTGCCATTTCACATTTAAATTCCTTATAGGTCATGTTTGGAATTGGTACCTTGAACTTATATTACATGAGAAGGGGAAACTCAATCTTTGAAGTATATATATTTAGTTGAAAAGTTGGATATGACAGGCTGTATTCCTTATTACATCTCCATATGTACTAAACTTTTGATCATCACACTTGAGCACGAAGATGAATTATGCTAGTTATAGATTAGTGCATATTGCTTAATTGTTCGTGGTGGTCATCAATGTATTGCTTTTTGTTCTGCTTTATAATGCTTCCTTTTCCATTAGCCATATGCTATTTACTCTCTTATGTGTTTTTGATGAAAACAAAGGGGGAGAGAATGTATTAAGATTGGGAATTGGATTGCTGTTATGTTGTTTGGGAGTATCAGAGATAGGGGGAGCATATTTTTTTCATTGTCGTGCTTGCCTGCACTTAACCTTTTTGTCATTCATGCTCACACTTCATACTTAACACTTCACACACTTCACAATTTTTTGGTGTAATCTTAATGTTTGGTTTGTTCTCATCAAAATGGGGAGAATGTTGGAAACAACTACATCATGCTTGTTTGATATGCACAAACCCTACTGAACTGTTCTAATATGTTTGTTAAGTGTGTATCAGGTTCTAACAGGTCCCTATGCAGTATGACAGTCATGCTTGGTCAGTATTAGCATGTACGTACTCAAGTGCGTTGAAATACAACGATAAAACTGCATTTGGAATTACGAAAGCAGAGCAAACAGTGAAGTATAGCTATGAAACTCTGCCTTAGAGTAAATCACAGGTTATAAACATCATGGGAATTTCTTCAGGATTTATGGAAATTATTTGAACCCCAAATACGGAAGAATACGAAGAAAATGTGAGTAGACAAAGAAGAAAATTTTTCTACAAGTGGTGAAATGAGGTGAAACAATTCTACCATGTACATATTGTGCTCTGGGATTTTTGAGAATTTGTTCAGAATTTTTTGTAATTATTTGGAGGCCAAATACTCAAGAATACAGTGAAAATACTCAGAAAAATACACATACAGTACTGTTCCGTATGCGACGCCGTGATTGCGGGTTGCGGATTGTACGTGGTTTTGACCCGCGGGTTCGACGCCGCCCTATTGGATTCGTTCACACAGTACCAAACCCGCAGCCTTTTACCCTATAAATACACATGTATACCTCTTCATTAAATCATCCATAAGTTGAGTTCTAGAGATCGAAATTGAGAGCCGTTTGCGGCGTTGGGTTCGTATCAACGAGCACTATATCATGAGCCCAAAAAGAAGCCTTCCATAAAGAAAATTTTCAGATCCATCTTCACATCAACCGATGAGTCCGTACGCCTACCGGTGAAGGGACAGAGCCATCTTTCAGCACAGAGGTCCAAACGAAGATCCGTCAGAAGCGTTGCGGAGCTCTTTCAGTGCTGATCTATGGGGACATAGCCAAAATCCACAAATGAGCTTTCTAAACTCTTACTCCTTATTTATATTGTGTGATTTGCGGTATTGTTGATCAGTTTGCAACGTAATTCTTTCTACTCTGAGTTTGTTGGAGTCTTAACTTGTGAAGGGAAAGTTAGACAGGGTAGTACTACTAGTATTGTAGTATTTGAGCTTTGGTGAGCTTGGGTATAGGCTTGAGAATCAGTGTCAGTGCACTGAGTTCGTGTGTCTGTACTATTGGATACTATAAATCTAGTGGATACTTTGAAGGCTGTATGTAGGTCTTGGAGGGACCGAACCAGGATAAAAGCTGTGTATACTTTGTGATTGCTTCTGCTGTTTATTTTCTGCATATTTATCTGCCTGAAGTTTTTAAGTTTTATCTAGACTAAATTTTATCAAGCGATAATTGGTCATTAGCCTATTTACCCCCCCCTCTAGGCCTATTTTAGATCCTACAAAAAATGCATAAAATAAAGACAACTTGTGAACTTTAAGAAAAACCAATTTCTTTTTATGCTAGCGCCTTCATCTCCATGGGGTGGTCCTTCAGCTTTGACTTTTACATTTTTAACCTCACTTACAGATTCTCTCAAAAAGGAAAAAAATGCAGAAAAAGGTAAAAGTGTCGGAAACCTGGCCGATCCCTAAAAACATAGTCTAATAGTACATCCACACAGATATTATATGAATATACAACCACGCAGATATATGACGTCACCGACATAGATTAAGAAATAATCTAAAAAATGAAATGCGTGCTAAAATATTTTAAAACATTTAATCATGATCCATTGTTATTTTTCCAGCCCAACCCTATCACAATTTAATATTTCTTTAATTATGTGAATTAAAAACGAAAATTAAAACGAAAATTATGTGAAAAATGGGCTAATTTCCAGGCTTTTGGGCCACGAAAACAACCGAAATAGGGTTAATGGGCATCCCCAAAAATAGCCCGTTAAGGGTTAGGGTTTCGAAACCACCTAGGAAAGATGGGGGCCCATGGCGGCCGCCGCGCCCTAGGGGCATGGCTTGGCCGTGCACGATGGCACGGCCGTGGATCATGAAAAAAAAAAATTTATTTTTAGACTAAAAATCGATTTTTTTACCGTTTTAGACATACAGATCTAAATAAAAATTCGATTATTACAGTGTTCATGAACTACGTGATCTAAAACATGCAGATCTACGGGAAAAGCAAGTCTAGATATAAAAAAATTGAGGATTTACCTCTAGATTCGGCTAAGGAATCTAGACGACGGTCGATGAAGGATACCCTTTTCGCTCCCCGTTGAGAAGAACTAGATCTTCTAAAAACTGACGTTGGGGATGAAATCCTCCTTGAGAGCCGTCGTCTTTTTCACCGAGGGTGATCGTGCTGATAACGTGTTATGAAGGTTGAAACGTAGGATAAAAGGTGATACGTCTATTTTGCAAAGGCCCAACAGCATAGGCCCAAAGGCATAGCCCACCAAACGAAGCCCGAAAGATACGAGCCTGGATGCCCGACCGCCGATCGGTAGCCCATCTGTGCGATCAGGCCCACCCGGCGAAGTCCCATAGAGGGCCCCCAAATATCAATCCGACCCGGCCCCGATAACGCACGAGTCACCCGCCCACTCCAGCGATAACCGTTCCCCTGATCCCGTTACCACTTAAGGGCCGTGATGGGGAGGTGCTGGCATGGCGCAGGGAGCGGCGACGGGGGGCGGATTGAGGGGGCACGATCGAGGGCGGACGAGCGACGTGGGCCGGGGGAAATCACGGCGGGAGATCTATAAAAGGGCTAGAAGGACGACTGGACAAAGGACCGCATCTAAGGTAACTAAAACCTAAGGTACTCCATCAACGACCTAGTTCCCCCATTCCAAATTCCTTCCTCCCCCGTTCGCGCCGATAGACGCCATTCCGATCTCCTCTCTAGTCGAACCGTCTCCGCCGGGCCTCCTCTTTCAAATCACTGTCTGACTTAGGCATCGGAGGGGATTTGGCCGGAACCAAGGTCTGGCCCCCCCTGACGAGCGTTCTCATCTGCGCAGGAGGACATCAGATCCACGGGCCGAGGCTTCCCCTCCGCCCGACGACCGGCCGCGTAACCAGCTGGACGATCGAGGCTACCCCTCGTCGTCCGACCGCCGAGGCCGAGCACGTCCATCCGAGGCCGAGCGTATCAACCCGGGTCGAGGCTTCCCCTCGCCCCCCTTGCGACCGAGGATCCCGACTCGGCCCAGCCGACGCTCTCCGCGTCGTCCGCAACTCCGACTCGCTCCTCGTCTGCACCGACTCGACATACCCGAGGGACCCAAGCGGGCCCCTTGACCACGTTGACCGGGTTGTCCACGGTCAACGCTTTTGTAGTGAGAAAACACTCTGAAACATCTGGCGCCGTCTGTGGGAACGAACCGTCCCACGAAGAAACAAACCACACCAGCAATGGCACGAGCCTGCAATGGAAAGAGACGCATGCCCCCCATCCCGGAAGAGGGGAATGGTGCACCCAACAGCAACCTTGGGGACGCACCCGACGACAATCGCCCCGCCCCCTCAACCGAAGAAGCTGGCGGGTCGGAACTAGCCACGCAGGGGCAGCTCCGCGCCCTGGCCCAAGAGACCAACGCGAGCCTCCAGACGTTGGTCGCAACGGTACAGCAGCTCGTCGGCGCTGCGCCGGCCAACGGAGACGTGTTGGGCGACGGCATCGTTGGGCGGGGGCCCCCCGCTCTTACGGTCCGCTGTGGTCGATGACCACGGGAACCGAAGACCGAACACTGAGCGCCGGTCCGCGTGGTCTGGCTCCCGTCAGGCGAGATCACGCGCCTCCTCCCCTTATCGTGAAAGGAGCCGAAGAGAAACCGAAGGCACAGGGGACGAGTCGGTGACCGCGTCGTCCCATCGACCACGATCAACCCATCGCAAAAGAAGCGATCGAAACCACTCGAGAGACCAATCACGGCGGAGCGGGAGCTCCCGCTGGAGGAGCTGGGAACGCCGGGTCAGCCCGACCCCCAGTGTGGCGAGGGCCGTGGAGCCAGCCCCGCCGGTGCCTGTGCCCCCTCCACCGCCGAACGAGCTGGAGGTAGGGGGGTGTCGGACCCCCGGGGGCATCCACGGAGACCGGTGCCCTCTGTCGAGGAGAATAACTGACGCGCGGGTCCCCTCTCGATTCAAGATCCCGGCGCTGGGGAAGTACGACGGGATAGGAGACCCGGGAAACCACGTGATGGACTACGAGGGTGACATGTCCTTCCAAGGAGCCGACGATGACTTGCTCTGCAGGGACTTCTACTCGACCCTCAGGGGAGCGGCGAGAACCTGGTACCGCAGCCTACCCAGCCGCTCCATCGACATCTTCGAGGAATTCACCCAGCTATTCTGCAAACAGTTCATGGCAGGGCGACAGGTAATGCCCGACGCTGAGCATTTTTTCAACATAGTGCAGGGCCCGACCGAGCCGCTCCGTCATTTTATGCGTCGCTTCAACGCGGAACAGCTGAACGTGAACAGCCCCCCCGACCTAGTCATCCAAACGGCCCTAAAGAAGGGGCTGCGCCACAGAGGCCTGAAGAAATCTCTGCACAACGATCCCCCAAAGGACCTCCCGGGGATCATGGCGAGGGCTGAGCGCTTCATGCTGACCGAAGAGACCTTGGCCATTGAGGCAGGAAAGGCCAGACGGGGGACCAAACGCGGCGATAGCGAGCGTCACAGCCCCGAGGGATACCGGACCGAGAGGAGGACGAGAAACAGGCAGCGGGGAGAGGGTACCAGGGACGCCACCCCAGACGCCGTCCTCGCTCAAGAACAGAAGGAAGAGCGCGCCGATCGCCCCCCACCAAAGACAAAAAGAGGGGGGAAGAACGGGGAAAAGTACTGCAAGTACCACAAGGACAATGGTCACGACACTGAAGACTGCTGGCACCTGAAGAAGGACATTGAGAAGCTGATGAGCCGAGGGCACGCAAGGAATTTAACTGACGAGCCGGCCCACGGAGAAGGAACTTCCATGCAGCCGGACAATGGGAAGAGGATCAACACTGTCCAAGGACCCCTCCGCATCATAGAGTAAGCGGGCGAGGCCCCTCCCCCAGTCGCTACCTAGTCCGGAGGAGATTATCTAGGTTTACACCCCTCCGTCTAGCTCTATTTCCTGTTTTCTTTCCTCCAAATGTACTAGTCCAATAGGACCCTTAAGAGTACAAATGCATTACCTTTTATCTTTACTTCGACGGAATCAACATGTCACTAAGGGTGCACAAGAGTGAAGACCGCGCGGACGCCGACCGGTCCTAAGCCGAGGAGCTTGGCCCTCGCCGACCGTCTCCTCCACTCGTAAGTCTAGGGGCAACTCCCCCAGCCAGCACAAACGCCGGCCGGTCCTAAGCCGAGGAGCTTGGCCCTCGCTGACCGTCTCCTCCGCTCGTAAGTCTGGGGGCAACTCCCCCAGCCAGCACAAACGCCGGCCGGTCCTAAGCCGAGGAGCTTGGCCCTCGCTGACCGTCTCCTCCGCTCGTAAATCTGGAGGCAATTCCCCCAGCCCGCACGGACGCCGACCGGTCCTAAGCCGAGGAGCTTTGCCCTCGCCGACCGCCTCCTCCGATCGTAAGTCTGGGGGCAACTCCCCCAGCCAGCACAAACACCGACCGGTCCTAAGCCGAGGAGCTTGGCCCTCGCTGACCGTCTCCTCCGCTCGTAAATCTGGAGGCAATTCCCCAGCCAGCTCGGGCGTCAACAGGTCCTAGGCCGAGGATGAAGCAACAAAGAAAAATACGCGAGAAGTTCGAGTAAGTCAATTTCATTTCCAGCAATTGATCAAGGTACAAAAATGTGTCTTATTTACAGGAAATCAAAGTGGAGAAACCGTCCTACAAATAATCCGCTCTCGGCGGACAACAGAGCTCGTCACCTACAGAAACTAGCGTAACACCGGCAGAGCAAAACTTGCCGACCAAGAACCCAAAGTTGCTGGCCTAAGCAAACATCCATGCAACCAGCAATTATTGGCTCCGAAGCAGAGAACCGGTGAAGAGGCCAATGGAGATTGCGGGGTCGGGGATCCATTTCGAGTAGACCGGCCCAAAGCGAAGCGGATGCTAAAAAATTTGAGGATAAAAACAAGGATAACGGGCCTGGAGAGATGACCTAGGGGGCCCGGGCTCGAGAGGACACATCCTCGGGCGCCTCGCCCTGCTCGGAGCGAGGGGGATCGACAGGCGGGGGAGCTTGCCGGACACGCTCCGTGCACTCCCGGAACAAAGACTGGACGACTTCGACGATCCGGGGGCCGATAATGCCTTCATATGTACCGAAGGCTTCCCTAAGAACCTCGAAGATCCTCTCCCCCAGGGTCCCGACGACGCCCCTCTCCACCTCCTCCGCAAACCGCGCCATTTGACGCCGATCCGACAACTCCCTCTGAAGCTCCTCCTTCTCCAGGCGGAACGACTCCGCCGCTTCCTCAGCCGACTGCCGAGCGTCCTCCAACTTTCCCTGGAGGTCACCCACTCGTCCCTCCAGCTCGGCCACCCGGAGCTTGAGATGCCGAGACTCCATCTGGGCCTCCGTCATAGCTACTTCCGCCGCCCCAGCCCGCTCGTGGGCCCTCACAGAGGACTCCTCCAACTCCCTCAAATGGACGGCTCGACGCTGCGACTCAACAACGAGCGTTGAACCCTGGAAGACAAGACATGAGCCCAAGAAGAATAGCAAAGGAAAGGACAGTAGGATAACCGAACCTGTTGAAGGATCCAGACCAGGGTGTCTGACATCTTGTCAGCGGGGATCCTCTCGAGAAGACTGCGGTCCCGGGGGAGGACGGAACCCTCGGCGAACTGCTGAGCCAGGGCTCGGTCGACAAACACCGAGCTCCCTGGGGTGACCTCGAGGGAGGCCGAGCTGCCCGCCAGTAGGGCACCGATTCCCGGTATTGGGGGCGGAGACGCCGCGATGGGGGTGGTTGTCAGGGCCACCGGAAGACACGCCGGATCGGAGGGAGCCTCACCTTCCCTGCTCCTCTTCCCCTCGTGAGGCTCGGCAGGCGCCGAAGGGGAGCATTTCCGCCTCGAGCCACCTCCATCTTCGGGGACAAGAGGGGTCACGTCAAGCGCAAGGGAAGCTGCACCAGACCCGTCGTTGTCCCCCGCCTCTTGGACTGGTGGGGCGGATCCGGCCCTTACGACCCCCCCAGGGGGGAGATCGCCAGAAGAAGAGGCGAGAGGCGCGGCCACCACCTTACCCACGGGGGGCTCGGCTCGGCGCACCTCCTCCTCAACGGTCCGTCGAGGCGCCCTTCCAGAGGTACTGCCTCGGCTCCGAGCGGCTCCACGACGGATCAGCTCGTCGACATCACGGATGAACTCGCGACCAGCCATCCCTGCAAGGGAAACCGAAATCAGGGTAAGCCACGGGGCAATTCAGGATTAAAAAAGTGACCTACCCGGAGACCACAAGACGGCCTTCAGGAGTAGGTCATCCAACAAAGACCAGATGGACTTCGCTTCCAAGGGGAGGGTCGACAGCTGCGCGGCGGCCGCCTGATCGGCCTCAGAGAGGGCTAGCGTTGGGCGAGGCCTAACAGACCCACCCCAACCTGTCAAAATCTGGGCATCCTCTAGGAAGGTCACGAAGACATAATCCGAGCTCCAATCCCCCGACCAGCGGGGTAGCCCGATCAGGCATTCCCTCCTCGAGCGGGCTCGGAGGTGCAACCATGACCCTGGGCCGACCGTCTGGATCTGATAAAAGTGGAAGAGAAGGGGGAGAGATGGCTCCAGATCACGGGTACAGCAGAGCGTCACGAAGCCCGTCAGTACCGCAATCGAGCAGGGGGTGAACTGGCAGAGGGGCACCATGAGATACTCCATGACCTGGATGAAGAAGGGATTGAGTGGGAAACGAAGACCCAGGCGGAACATCTCGACGTAGACACCGACATCATTGCTCCTCGGAAGGCAGATCTGCTCGTCGATAAAGGGGACTCGAACATCGTACGGGTAGCAGAGATACCTATCTCGGATCTCCGCGGCCGATAGAGGAGGAGTCCTCGACAGCGTTCGGAGGATAACCGGAGGTACATTAAGCCGCGTGGCCACCGACGCCGCATCGTCACCGGCATAGTCCGGGAAGAGCTTCCCCTTCCCTTTATCTTGGAGGAGACGGCTCCCAGAGGAGGAACCAGATTCCACAAGTCGGGGCCCGCCCTGCCTGGACTCCGGAAGATCCCTCGCCCCCTGGACGGGACCACCTATCCTAAGAGCGGCCATGATATGAAAATAAGAAAGGAGTTACCTTTTTTCGGAGAGGACAAGGAAACGAAGGCGACAGGAGACTCCGAGTTGTGAAAAGCCTAGAACAGAGGAAAGTGCAAGGAAGAAGTTGGGATCAACGCGGCCGGGGATCTTATATACCAGACCCAGGGGCGATTTCGAAATGCCTGACAGGGACACGTGGCAGGCCTCAAGGAGCCGACGGCGTTTCAAAATCGGCGCCAAGGGAAGTCCAATCGATCCGCCCAATCATGACCTCCATTTATGACGACGCCTCGACTGAAGCACCACACGGAACCCAGGGAGTCACATCGGTCGAACCGAGCTGGCCAAGGCCGATCGGCCCCACCGATGGGGGCAATTGATACGTCTATTTTACGAAGGCCCAATAGCATAGGCCCAAAGGCACAGCCCACCAAACGAAGCCCGAAAGATACGAGCCTGGATGCCCGACCGCCGATCGGTAGCCCATCTGCGCGATCAGGCCCACCCGGCGAAGTCCCATAGAGGGCCCCCAAATATCAATCCGACCCGGCCCCGATAACGCACGAGTCACCCGTCCACTCCAGCGATAACCGTTCCCCTGATCCCGTTACCACTTAAGGGCCGTGATGGGGAGGTGCTGGCATGGCGCAGGGAGCGGTGACGGGGGGCGGATTGAGGGGGCACGATCGAGGGCGGACGAGCGACGTGGGCCGGGGGCAATCACGGCGGGAGATCTATAAAAGGGCTAGAAGGACGACTGGACAAAGGACCGCATCTAAGGTAACTAAAACCTAAGGTACCCCATCAACGACCTAGTTCCCCCATTCCAAATTCCTTCCTCCCCCGCTCGCGCCGGTAGACGCCGTTCCGATCTCCTCTCGAGTCGAACCGTCTCCGCCGGGCCTCCTCTTTCAGATCACTGTCTGACTTAGGCATCGGAGGGGATTTAGCCGGAACCAAGGTCCGGCCCCCCTGATGAGCGTTCTCATCTGTGCAGGAGGACATCAGATCCACAGGCCGAGGCTTCCCCTCCGCCCGACGACCGGCCGCGTAACCAGCTGGACGATCGAGGCTACCCCTCGTCGTCCGACCGCCGAGGCCGGGCATGTCCATCCGAGGCCGAGCGTCTCAACCCGGGTCGAGGCTTCCCCTCGCCCCCCTTGCGACCGAGGATCCCGACTCGGCCCAGCCGATGCGCTCCGCGTCGTCCGCAACTCCGACTCGCGCCTCGTCTGCACCGACTCGACATACCCGAGGGACCCAAGCGGGCCCCTAGACCACGTTGACCGGGTTGTCCACGGTCAACGCTTTTGTAGTGAGAAAACACTCTGAAACAAAAGGTGTAGAGGGTTAGGTGCCCACTGCCCTCATATATATAGCTTTCAATGATACCCAATGGGCCCAATGAGCCCAATGGGCCTATTCACAACAAACATTTCTTTTTATTTTGTTGTTTTCCGATGTTGGACTAATGGGATGGTAACACATATACTCTCCAGGTGAAGTTAAAATGCCTTCTCCAGGTTAAGTTAAAATGCATGGTAATTCTTAGGCGTTCGGTGTTCATGGTCTAGTTGAATCAAGTTTGCAAACATAAGCTTGAAAAGCTAACAAGGTGGCAAATTGACCAGGAAATTAAATAAAATGAGGTAGAGAACTAAGACTCTACAAGAACTTTAGATAAACTTGTAGGTTTGTAATACATCCACAAAATACTAAGTTAATATGATGCTACACTGTATTGTTTCACATTATACATGTAGTGACTAACAGAATC
Source organism: Scilla litardierei (assembly GCA_030789695.1). NCBI lineage: Eukaryota > Viridiplantae > Streptophyta > Magnoliopsida > Asparagales > Asparagaceae > Scilla > Scilla litardierei. The sequence continues at coordinate 163,265,899 of CM061141.1, forward strand.
GATTCATTACATCATGATGAATCTTGCTTTTGGCGTAATAATGTTAAACATGTATGGTTTTAAACTTTCAGCTACGATTACATCCGTTTATAACAAGCACCAGCCTTTGCCCACCAAAGAAAAGAAAAAACACAGGAAAACCCGGTGCCAGTTGTTATAACATTAATATTGATATCCGTATCCAAATCTTCCGACTTAAAGCCGACATCTATATGGCTTCTCACTCACGTTCATACAGTATCCTATCCGCTTTTACTCCTCTTACTTATCATGCAATCATCAAATTATAAATGTGATCATGAAAAGCTATGATATGATATGTTTAATATACAGCATTTCCTTCATGCCCAGACACTGGATTACCATGTTACACTGAACAATATTATATGCTGTGTTTGTGGCAACCCCAACTTTAAAACCCCGTGATAAGCTATTTATGCTTATCACGGACATTGTTTACGAGTGATTTTTCACCAGCAAATCGATAGTATGGAGGGTGCGTGGTCAACGCGGTCAAAGGGGACATGTGGGACCCCGTGTTGTCGTGGCTGTCACGTGAGACTGAGATGACTCGTGGGGTCGGCCGATGGCGCGTTTGCTTAAGCAGGAAGGCGCGGTTCCGTTCTTCGGCCGGCCGAGGGGTAGGCTCGGCGGGATGACAACCTCCGGGATCGGTTGAAGGCGGGGTCGCTCGGTGAGGGACGCATGGATCCTCGCGTCAGCTTGCCGAGGGGTGGCCTCGGCAAAGCGACGATCTTCTGGTGGTGGAGACGAGCGGACTCGAGGACGGGGCGCTCGGCTCTGGCTGGGGAGACGCAGATGGGTAGCCTCGGCGTCGTCGGATCTCCTGGACCTGAATAGACGAGGGAGCTCGTCAGGGGGTCGGATCTTGGTTCCGACCGATTCCCCTCCGATGCCAAAGTCAGATCGGGTCTTATAGATGCTCGGCGGGATCGGAGTTGGTTCACAGAGAGACCAAGCCCCGATCCTCGGACCGAGCTTTGGAGGAGAAATATTCAAGGTGGAAGAAGGTGTAAAATGGGGTATGAGATACCTCCGTTGCAGATCGTGAAGATCCGGCCCATTGGATGACGCCACCCCCTCTCCTTATATAGGCCCATCCTCCTTATAATGTGTCATGATATGATATCATGGCCGCCATTCATGGGGACGTGCAAATGGGGAAGTGGTGACCCCCCTAATTGCGCCTGCTTGATGATGTGATGAATGCCATGAGTGATTGCCATAATTGGCGGGCCGTAATGGCTTGTTGCCATAATTGGCTGACCATGATGGCGGGAGTAATAACCATGAAGTCTGGCCATGATTGGTGGAGAGTGATGGCCATTAAGCTGGGCCATAATTGGTGGAGAGTGATGGCCATTAAGCTGGGCCATAATTTCCTCCACTATGGAAGTGGGCGGTCTTCTGGGCCTTCGTCTTGGGTGGAGAAGTACGACCCGCCCGTGAGATCCTTGAACCGGAGCCCAAGACCATAGTAGGCCGGTTGACTTGGCTTTTCCGGGCCCGGTCAAAATAGTCCTATCAATTGCCCTCATCTTCTGAGCTCTACCATTGTTGAGGTAGAGGTCGGGAGATGTTGTAAAGGGGGAGAAGTTGCTCTCTCTGTAAACTTGGTCCGTCTTGTGGAGTTGGCTAGTGACGATAGCTTATCGGTCCGAGATTCATTCGGTTGAGAGGGGAGTCACCCCTTAACTTACGGCCGATGAAGAAGTTTGGTCGGCCAGCTGGGAGAGCTGTCCCCAGTCGTACGGCCGATCGCGTTCGTCCGGTGGTGGGGAGGTTACCCCTCGACTTACGACCGACGAACGAGTGGGTCGACCTGATGGGGGAGTTGCCCCCAGCCTTACGATCGATCTCGTTCGTTCGGTGGCGAGGGGAGTCGCCCCTCGACTTACGGCCGAAGAAGGAGTGGGTCGACCTGCTGGGGGAGTTGCCCTAGCCTTACGATCGATCTCGTTCATTCGGTGGCGAGGTGAGTCGCACCTCGACTTACGGCTGACGAAGGAGTGGGTCCACCTGCTGAGGGAGTTGCCCCCAGCCTTATGGTAGGTGGGTCGATTGGCCTGCTGAGGGAGCTACCACTCAGTCTTATGCTCAATCGAGTGATCAGCCAGCTAGGGGAGTTGCCCCCAGCCTTATGGTAGGTGGGTCGATTGGCCTGCTGAGGGAGCTACCACTCAGTCTTATGGTCAATCGAGTTATCAGCCAGCTGGTGGAGTTGTTGGATCTGGATCCTAGCCTAGAAGGGGGGAATAGGCTAATAAAAAATTCTCGTTCAACCCACGAGAAATCACACGCAGTTAAAAGCACAACCAGAGTAATGAAAAGCAGACAGAGAGTACACAGCAGATTTACCCTGGTTCGGTAGACCCTTCGACCTACGTCCAGCCCCCAAAGCAGAACTAGTATTGAATAGCACAATAGGTACAAAACCACAAGGTAGAGCAAGCTCAGAGCACCCTCTACGTCTCTACACTCGCCAGGCTCTCAGTACCTCACACACTGTGTTTTCTCTCACTATCAATTCTAGTACCGCTTTCTAACAGCTAGTCCCAAACTAGCTGGGTCCCACTTGTCTAGTCCCAACTAGACAAGTCCCAAAATAGTCACAGAAATATAGGTAAAGTTTCCCCTACAGAGAACGTTACACTAAGACACAAATAAAAGAGTTTAAGGGTTTAGAAATGCACAGTTTGTGTCCGTGTAGGCATCTCTGTTAATCAACACGTCGTCAGCTCCAATCTGACGCAAACGGTGTCTCAATCTGACTCCTGGATTGCAAAATTAACACTGGTCTGTGTGTAAAGAAATTCAGTTCAAATCCTTATAAAATGGACGGCTGTGTGCTCAGCAGCTCCTCAAAATAAGCGGTCGATGCGCAGAGTAAGTTAGTTCACTCTAAATAATTAAGTGGGATGTGCGCTTAGCAACTCCTAATAAATTCCATGCCACGTCAGCCGCAAGTAAATCCCCTTCGATTCGTTTTCTACTTCAATCGCAGCCGTTGGTTTCGTTTCCTCACGATACAGCGGCCTCTTCAACTTCTCTCCACGGCGATGTCTCCCGAGATACGGCGGTGGTCTCTTCTCCGTTTTGTTCTAGGGCATGTAGGCTCCGACTTCTTCGCTTCTCATACAGGCGACGGCGGCGATCAGTCACACTGGCGACTCGGCAACGACTTCAAGCTACGGCAGCGACAGCAGCTTCGAAGCGATCGACGTCGGCGAGTCAAACTCTACTGTCTTTGGTTCGCCTTCTCCGACGATGGGTGGCTTCCTCGACACACCTCGACAACGATGGCACCGTGCTGCTGTCTTCGTCTCTTCGCTCACTGGAGATGGTGGCGATGCTTTGGCATCGAGCGAACTCCGGCGTTCTTGGCAGCACGACGACTCAACACCTTCGATCGGTGGCACCTCCTCGGTGACGAGCGCCCTTGTGTTTGCTTCGAAGCACAGTAGAGGATGACGGCAACTTTCTTCACGGCAAGGGGACGTTGGTGACGATGTCGTGGAGATCTTCTCGACGAGGAAGATGATGAAGTCGGGGCCTTGAACTGCGGCAGCAGTCTTCGCTTGGTGCTTAGCGTTAGTCGACAATGAAGACGGCGATGTCTTCGTGCTCGGATGGCGACGTCTTCGACTGCAGCAGCAACGAGCTCCTTCTCTGATGGGTGATCGTTGATGTACTGCTGCTTCTCAACGATGTTGCAGCGGCGAGAGCCTGAAGGCACATCGGCGGGAGCTGATGTTCACGACGACAGCGACGAGGCCGTGAACTCTTTGGCTGCGCTGTCTTCCCGCAGCGATGATACGATGTCGACGAAGATTCAAGACGTCGGCGGTGAGAGCGGTCACTTGAGGACAAGCTTGATTTGACGTTCCACTTCAACGGTGACGGCGGCTACCGGCGACAGTGGCTTCAAGAGGAGATGATGGCGCTTCTCGACAGAGAGGAGCACGTGAAGATTTCGACAGTAAATCACGCTCCTCTCTCCTTGATGCTGAAGGTTGTAGGTTCTTTTGGGCTTTGGAGATCTAGGTGCTTACGGTAGGTAGAACTCTATAGGCTAGGGTTTGAGATTTGGAGTTGACTCACCCTAAAGTATTTCGCAGCTCTCAAAATTTCTATTGTCGCACCCTCTTTTTAATATTTTTATGTGCCGTTACAATTCTCCATTGATGAAGGGTTTTTGTATGGTGAGGCTAGGGAGATATGGTTATAGTGAATCCTATTTTGAATAGGAGTTAGAGATTTGATTTATCACTTTGCACCGCAAATAGGAGATATGATTTGATGCAAGATGGGATTTGTTGGCAATTCAAATTGGTGTTTGAATAGAAGATCAAGTAAGATTTAAAACGGATATGATATTCGAATTTTGAATTGGATCTTTATGGGAAATGACTTAATCAAATCAAAAATCAATATTGGATTTGCACCAATCACCAATTGATTTGATCCAACCATCTTTGCTATGTTAATGGCATTAAGACCAAGTCCATTAGCTATGTGGATAGCAAATTCTCCAAGTAGTGAAAGATGTATCGTTTAGCCAATCCTGAAACACACTAAGCACACACATCTGTTATAACGACACGTTTGTCATCATCAAACCAAGATCCTAGATCATTTCTTCCAACAATCTCCCCCTTTTGGTGATGACAAACCCATAAAAGATTTGAGCAATAAGTATGGGTTTGTGAAGTAGTGTGTTGAAGGGTGTAATGCAATATGATGTATGGATGAGTCATTCACGCATTACAAAGCATGCACAACAAATAGTAAATATAAAAGCATGCTCCCCCTTCTCTCAAGCTCCCACTTCAACATTATTTTCATGCTCCCCCTTCAACAAATAATACCGACATACCGACATGTCAATATCTGTCAATGTCGAATCTTTCTTTTCTTTCTCCCCCTTTGTAATCACCAAAAGTGGATTAATGAAGTCACAAAAATATTCCATGCAAAAATAACCCATTATTAAATGTAGCGTGCAATTTGCATGAGTTTTCCAAAGAATAGACAATTCAAGCTCATAGAATTTCATAGCAAGACTTCTCCACCTTCGTGTAAGTGTAATGATAGAGACAATAAAGTACAAGAGGAGATTCAATTTCAGAAAATCAACCAAATCAATCCACATTTCCCAATTTTTCATGAATATCACTAGGATTGATTTTTCCCACCTCATCAAAGATGAGTTCAAGTTACTGAACCCCAAAACATGGACTAAAAGGACTTTTAAATGTGGGGTGGCATTGCTTGACGATTTATATACACCAACGCTAATGATTACCCATTTAGCACAAGTTGGATACTCGTGGGTTCTGTATTAGCCATGAAGTGTATCCATTTTTCATACGGAGCAAATATAGTATTTTTTTTTCAATTCTTTTATGCTCAATTTTAATTCATGGCTAAACACTTCATATCCCTTAGAAAATTCAGAATTTAATCATTCCTACATTCACTTTCCATTATTCTTCAAGAGAATCTCCAAAAGCACTAGAAAGTCAATTATCGTGAAAGTGTAAATGTAGGTGTAGAAGTCAAATTTGAAATTTTTTGAGACATGTCATGGCTACTAAAAAGAGAACAACATGTTCATGTAGCTACAACAATAATGAATTAACTTCTACAAGATATAGACTTGAACATTCATACAATACCACTTAAGATAAATCATAAAGAGTATTCTTTTAAGCTCATTTTTTTAATTTTTTTAATTTTTTTTAGAAAAAAAAACACTAAAAAATTATGCAAACAAGCACACAAACAAAATAAAAACAAGCACACAAGCACAATCTATGAAGGTATGCGATGAAATGCAAAGAGGGATAAAAATTATACCTTCTCGTCGCTATTTGACGAAGGAGCTAAAATAATGAGACATTGAAAAGTTTGCTCCTCGCCAAATCTCCACCTTACCTACATGAAAGGTGTTAAGTGTGACCTTGGAATCCAACAAGGTCCACTAGTGTAAGCCATTATTGTTTTAGGAACCCACACTTGTTTAAACTTGATGTTTGTGTTCCTAAATTTACAATAATATGAAGTGTGGCCTACACTATCACAAGTAAAGCAATTTGCATATTTGTTCTTTGCAATAGAGGGTACATTGTGGAATTTCTTGAATTTTTGCTTTTCAACGTTTTTCAGACCAAAACAAGTCCTCTTCTATTATTGCCATATAATTGATTCTCTAAAATAGTGTCTAACGAATGTTTTCCCATAGAGAATTTCTTAATGGCCACTTCAAGATGAGAGACTTTGGTTTTTAATTGTTTATTTTCTTCCACAAGCATCGTGCATTTACTAACAAAAGCCAACTTGTTTTCTTTTTCCTTCTTTTCATATTCAATTGTTTTCTTTTTAAGATCGTTATCTAGCATTCAAAATTTATCCTTAAGCTCTCTTATTTCATATTCTTTTTCAGCTTCGAGCTTCATTAAATCTTGTTTAAGCATGCTATTTTGGTTTAATAATGAGGAACAAGAAATACAAGGAGCAATTTCATCAAAGCTAGCTTTTTCCTTCTTCATGATTTTAATAGTAGACTTACATGCATTAAGTTCAATTTTAAGCTTTTCATTCTCTTTAAACACCTTATCATCTCTAACTTGCATGTCAAAGTTCTGATTTTGGAGACATTAAATAGTGAACTCATGATCTACTATTTGATTTTGCATTTCTTCACAAATTTTAAGAAGTTCAGCTTTGCTATCAGATTTTACCTCGTTATGTTTTGCCACCAAGCAGAGGGATTCCTGTGGTTCATTTTCCTTGAGCTCATCTCCACTATCCATGTCCCACGTTCGCACTACATCTTTTCCTTTCTTCTCTACGACACCAGCTATTTCTTGTGGGCAATGTTTAGCGAAATGTCCCTGCTTTCTGCATTTAAAACAAATAACTTTACGCTTAGTATTGTCACAAAGAGAAGCATCAAACTTATTTAAAGAAGCGTTTCTTCCATTTTGATTCTTTTCATTGCGGCTGAGGGATTTCTCACTTCCATATGCAGTTTTCAAGGTCCTCCATATATCCTGTGCAGAAGAGCAATGTGAGATACGGTCAAATATTATTCTACTCAACCCACACAATAAGATATTCATTGCTCTATCATTTATAGCACACACATTTTTATTTTTTAAATTCAGATTACTTTCAGGCATAGAATATCCGTTATCAATAATGTACCAAGTATCAACATCAACGGATAGTAAAAAAGTTTTCATCCTAGCCTTCCAGTATATATAATCATGGCCACTAAAAAGAGGAGGACGATCAATAGGCATGCCATAGGGAAAGACTAACTTTTAGGTTTTCATGATAGCTAGACTAGACTAGATCCTCTAACCTGCTCTGATACCACTTGTTGGATCTGGATCCTATCCTAGAGGGGGGGGATAGGCTAATAAAAAATTCTCGTGCAACCCACGAGAAATCACACGCAGTTAAAAGCACAACCAGAGTAATGAAAAACAGACAGAGAGTACACAGCAGATTTACCCTGGTTCGGTCGACCCTTCGACCTACGTCCAGCCCCCAAAGCAGAACTAGTATTGAATAGCGCAATAGGTACAAAACCACAAGGTAGAGCACACTCAAAGCACCCTCTACATCTCTACACTCGCCAGGCTCTCAGTACCCCACACACTGTGTTTTCTCTCCCTATCAATTCTAGTACCGCTTTCTACCAGCTAGTCCCAAACTAGCTGGGTCCCACTTGTCTAGTCCCAACTAGACAAGTCCCAAAATAGTCACAGAAAAATAGGTAAAGTTTTCCCTACAGAGAACGTTACACTAAGACACAAATAAAAAAGTTTAATGGTTTAGAAATGCTCAGTTTGTGTCCGTATAGGTGTCTCTGTCAATCGGCACGTCGTCAGCTCCAATCTGACGCAAACGGTGTCTCAATCTGACTCCTGGATTGCAAAATACAAACTGGTCTGTGTGTAAAGAAATTCAGTTCAAATCCTTATAAAATGAACGGCTGTTCGCTCAGCTGCTCCTCAAAATAAGCTGTCGGTGCGCAGAGTAAGTCAGTTCACTCTCAATAATTAAGTGGGCTGTGCGCTCAGCAATTCCTAATAAATTCCATCCCACGTCAGCCGCAAGTAAATCCCCTTCGATTCGTTCTCTACTTCAATCGCAGCCGTTGGTTTCGTTTTCTCGCGATCTCAACCGTTCACTCGTTTTCAAACATGCAGCGACGACGAAAGATACGTCGGCCTCTTCAACTTCTCTCCACGACGATGTCTCCTGAGATACGGCGGTGGTCACTTCTCCGTTTCGTTCTAGGGCATGTAGGCTCCGACTTCTTCGCTTCTCACACAGGCGATAGCGACGATCTAGTCACACTGGCGACTCGGCAACGACTTCAAGCTACGTCAGCGACAGCAGCTTCGAAGCGATCGACGTCGGCGAGTCAAACTCTACTGTCTTTGGTTCGCCTTCTCCGACGATGGGTGGCTTCCTCGACACACCTCGACAACGATGGCACCGTGCTGCTGTCTTCGTCTCTTCGCTCACCAGAGATGGTGGCGATGCTTTGGTGTCGAGCAAACTCCGGTGTTCTTGGCAGCACGACGAATCAACACCTTCGATCGGTGGCACCTCCTCGGTGACGAGTGCCCTTGTGTTTGCTTCGAAGCACAGTAGAGGATGATGGCAACTTTCTTCACGGCAAGGGGACGTTGGTGATGATGTCGTGGAGAACTTCTCGACAAGGAAGATGATGAAGTCGGTGCCTTGAACTGCGGCAGCAGTCTTCGCTTGGTGCTTAGCGTTAGTCGACAATGAAGACGGCGATGTCTTTGTGCTCGGATGGCGACGCCTTCGACTGCAGTAGTAACGAGCTCCTTCTCTTATGAGTGATCGTTGATGTACAGCTGCTTCTCAGTGATGCTGCAGCGGCGAGAGCCGGAAGGCACAGCGGCGGGAGCTGATGTTCACGACGACAGCGACGAGGCCGTGAACTCTTTGGCTGCTCCGTCTTCCCGCAGCGATGATACGATGTCGATGAATATTCAAGACGTCGGCGATGAGAGCGGTCACTTGAGGACGAGCTTGCTTCGACGTTCCACTTCAACGGTGACGGTGGCTACGTCCGGCGACAGTGGCTTCAAGAGGAGATGATGGCGCTTCTCGACAGAGAGGAGAACATGAAGATTTCGACAGTAAATCACGCTCCTCTCTCCTTGATGCTGAGGGTTGTAGGTTCTTTTGGGCTGTGGAGATCTAGGTGCTTACGGTAGGTAGAACTCTATAGGCTAGGGTTTAAGATTTGGAGTTGACTCACCGTAAAGTATTTCGCAGCTCTCAAAATTTCTATTGTCGCACCCTCTTTTTAATATTTTTATGTGCCGTGACAATTCTCCATTGATGAAGGGTTTTTGTAGGGTGAGGCTAGGGAGATATGGTTATAGGAATCCTATTTTGAAAATGAGTTAGAGATTTGATTTATCACTTTGCACCGCAAATAGGAGATATGATTTGATGCGAGATGGGATTTTTTGGCAATTCAAATTGGTGTTTGAATAGAAGATCAAGTAAGATTTCAAACGGATATGAAATACGAATTTTGAATTGGATCTTTATGGCAAATGACTTAATCAAATCAAAAATCAATATTTGATTTGCACCAATCACCAATTGATTTGATTCAACCATCTTTGCTATGTGAATGGCATTAAGACCAAGTCCATTAGCTATGTGGATAGCAAATTCTCCAAGTAGTGAAAGATGTATCGTTTAGCCAATCCTGAAACACACTAAGCACACACGTCAGTTATAACGACACGTTTGTCATCATTAAACCAAGATCCTAGATCGTTGCGAGGGGAGTTGCCCCGTGACTTACGGCCGACGAAGGAGTGATCGGCGTGCTGGGGGAGTTGTCCCCAGCCTTACGGTCAATCTGTTCGTTCGGTTGTGAGGAGAGTCGTCCCTCGTCTTATGGCCGATGAATGAGTGATCGGCTTGCTGGGGGAGTTGCCCCCAGCCTTACGGTCGATCTGTTCGTTCGGTTGCGAGGGGAGTCGTCCCTCGTCTTACGACCGACGAATAAGTGAGTAAGCCAGCCGGTGGAGTTGCCCCTAGCCTTACGACTGATCCGTGCTCCAGCTCCAGCTCCTGCTCTAGCTCTGGCTCCAGCTCCAGCTACCGTCAGGCCAGTTTGGCCTAGTTGGCCTGGTTGGCCTCTTGTGTGTCATCCTGGCCCCCTCCACGGCTCTGGTTTTCCCCTAAAAGTGGGGAGCTCGAACTCGAGTCATTGGTCATTGGGTTCTCCGTGTTGGTGCAGGTCGGCGGCTCAGATCGAGGCAGGTCCACGAGCTCGGCTGATTTGGACAGGGACGAGCACGGCTTGGTCGGAAGCTCAATTTAGGCTTGGCAACGGTAGGCCAAGCTCCCAGAACTTGATCGGTGACCCGCTCGGCATAGCCAAGCTTCCAGAACTCAATCGACGACGTCGATGAGGTCCATCCCTACGGAACGTGGGACCTGCTGCCATATCTTCATTTCATTTCCTTGGATGGGGCCTTTGGAGTTGTGGCGAGGTTGGCATGGAGATCTATTAGTACGGCGAGTTGATTAAGGATCTCTCCGATCAGGCCGCTCCGGGTGGAGAGAGGATGCCATAACAGCCACCGTCGCATCTGTCGGAGGTACTGTGAGGCCAACGATGTGTTCTTGTGTCGAAACTATGACTTCTTGGTTCACTCTGTCAATCTTATTTCAATTTACACATGGAAGGGGCCAATGAGCTCGATGAGTCTATCTGTGCTCGAGCGTCAGTCATCAGGGGTTTCGTCTTCAAGATGAAGGCCTGTTCGACATGCTTTCGGTCATCAGAGGCTTGTCGATTCCAGCAAATGGAGAGATCCCGATCGAAGATGACACAGTAGCACCTGGCGGATCAGCACAAGTTACTGAATGTTGGGGAAGATCCGGGCGACTGTGATCTGGGAGAAGTGGAGGCCGCGGTTTCGGCAGGCACTGATGCGTGCCGATTTGATGAAGATGCCAACAACGTCGTGGGACCAGAGCTCTTCGGGCTTGTGATCCATTTCCAGTATGATCCCAACAAGCAAAAGTTCGATGACTAGGACGCCGCGCCGCTGACTCCACCGTGCCTCCGGATTCTCGTGCCGATCGCTCCCTCGATGTCAAAAATAGTGGGCGCCGCCGCTCCCCTGTTGGTGACGTACAACAGCGTCTCATCGCTTGTTGACGAGATCCAGATCACCAAGCCGTGGGCACAAGCAGTTGCTGGTATCTCATTTGACGTCGAGGCTGGTCGATCTTGGTTGGATGACGCCTTGAACTTTCGCAGCTTCGACTGGGAGCTCGAATTGACTTTGGGATCGCGAAGCAAAGACTCGATCTGTAGTTGATGGAGCTCCGACAGGCCCCCCTAAGGTGGTCGAACGAAAGTGCCTGAAGCCACCCAGATTTTTCATCGAGGACGAACGACTCTCAGCGCGTAGATCGAGCTCCCACCATGCATCTGCTCAAGTCAGAGCGAGCTGTGGAGGCCTTTATCGAGTATGGTCGGAGCTATGGGTCTGGAAAATAGGAGCACACGACCACCGCGTACGAGAATTGTTGGGGGATTTCAAGCTTGCAGAAGCCACCGAAAATCACCGGATCTAAGGCGGATGAGTCTGCCAGCACCATCGAAGACGATCCGATTCTGGAGGGTGCGTCTCCTAGGGCTGATTCATCGGCGCAAACATGGGGCCGAAGCATGGCACCCCGATCTCTGTCAAGCTGGCCAGGGGCGGCTTGATCTTCGTCGGAGAACGCCTCGATCTGGATTATCCTCCTTCGCTAGGTGATGATGGGAGCTCTGTCGACGGATCAGCAGTGGAATTAGATCATTTGACAGGGGATGGCGAGCTTCGAACCCGCGTTTGGGTTCTTTGAATTTTGGTTGTTTGGGGCGTGGATGCCCCGAACTCTACTGATCGGGCCCTGAGAGCCTCCATCTTTGGTCGAAGAGCGCTCAGATGGCTCCGATTTCTGGGGAAGAGGGCCGATTAGCCGAAGAGCTCACGAATGGCTCCGATATCCGGTGAAGAGGGTCGATTGGGGCTGAATCAGTCATCCAGAAGCCAGAGCAGGGTTGGATGTTCTATCTTCGTCCCCGGTGAGGTCGAAGACACCGCCGTCGTACCACCGATGAGCCTGCAACCCTTACCGAAGGGCCCAAATGAATGTCATTGATCCTCGAACTTGGGCCTCGAACCCTGGCAGCTTCGTCGGACTCCCCTACTAAATCACTGGAAGATAGAGTCTCGTCATGCTTCCGCGAGAGGCATGAGTCTGATGAGCTCCGGCTGTCCTCTGATGTGTTTGGGCGACCCCTCCACCGGGGTCGAGGGTCGAGCTTCGACTGGGATGATGCGGTTTGATCGTCGGAGCCCATTGTGAGCCCTGCAGCAGATCGTCGGTGCTACGACAATTTGTTGGTAGCTGTCTTCTTTGGCACCACCATCACTGGAGGAAATGTTTCCTCAGTGGAGAAAATCCAAAGGTGACCGACCTCCTAGTTTCAGATCTCCTAACAAATCGATCAAAAGTTAGGCATTACAGAGATCTATATATTTTGTACAGAGACATAATTTTCACATTATTCGTTTGCCCTAAGGCTTAAATGTTTCAAGCCAAAATCAGCATGCTGAAAACTTTTGGACCATTAAAAGAGTAAATCAATGTAGAATATAAATTCGTTTGAAAGAAGAGCTAAGAAAATGGCTTCCTTTCACTCTTCCTTGAGAGTAGGCCTTTCAGGCCGTTGATTGGTGGAACGAATCGACATTGTCAATGTGGTTGAATCATGGATGTTGACTTGTTCCCACAGACGACGACAAATGTTTACGAGTGATTTTTCACCCGCAAATCGATAGTATGGAGGGTGCGGGGTCAACGCGGTCAAAGGGGACATGCGGGACCCCGTGTTGTTGTGGCTGTCATGTGAGACTGAGATGACTCGTGGGGTCGGTCGATGGCGTGTTCGCTTAAGTAGGAAGGTGTGGTTCCGTTCTTCGGCCGACCGAGGGGTAGCCTCGGTGGGATGACAACCTCCGGGATCGGTTGAAGGTGGGGTCGCTCGGTGAGGGACGCATGGATGCTCACGTCGGCTTGCCGAGGGGTGGCCTCGGCAAAGCGACGATCTTCTGGTGGTGGAGACAAGCGGACTCGGGGATGGGGCGCTCGGCTCTGGCTGGGGAGACGCAGAGGGATCGCCTCGGCGTCATCAGATCTCCTCGACCTGAATAGATGAGGGAGCTCGTCAGGGGGGTCGGACCTTGGTTCCGACTAATTCCCCTCTGATGCCAAAGTCAGATCGGGTCTTATAGATGCTCGGCGGGATCGGAGTTGGTTCACGGAGAGACCAAGCCCCGATCCTCGGACCGAGCTTTGGAGGAGAAATATTCAAGGTGGAAGAAGGTGTAAAATGGGGTATGAGATACCTCCGTTGTAGATCGTGAAGATCAGGCCTATTGGATGACGCCACCCCCTCTCCTCATATAGGCCCATCCTCCTTATAATGTGCCATGATGTGATATCATGGCCGCCATTCATGGGGACGTGCAAATGGGAAGTGGTGACCCCCCTAATTGCGCCCGCTTGATGATGTGATGAATGCCATGAGTGATTGCCATAATTGGCGGGCCGTAATGGCTTGTTGCCATAATTGGCTGACCATGATGGTGGGAGTAATAACCATGAAGTCTGGCCATGATTGGTGGAGAGTGATGGCCATTAAGCTGGGCCATAATTGGTGGAGAGTGATGGCCATTAAGCTGGGCCATAATTTCCTCCACTATGGAAGTGGGCGGTCTTCTGGGCCTTCGTCTTGGGTGGAGAAGTACGGCCTGCCCGTGAGATCCTTGAACTGGTGCCCAAGACCGTAGTAGGCCGGTTGACTGGTCGTAGTTGACTTGGCTCTTCAGGGCCCGGTCAAAATAGTCCTATCAGACATAAATTTTGAAATTAAGAAGTTATAAAGGATGAAGATACTCTATTGAAAAGGGCTTCACTTATGTATTATTAGAGGATGCAACATTAAGATCTTCTGGTGGAGTTCAGTAAGGTGAAGATGGAACACAAATGAGATTGAAGACTGTCTCAAGGATGCCAATTCATAAAGGGAGAATATTTCGAGCCACTAGCCAAGACCAACATGTTTCCAGGTGCAAACTGATAGCTCTATCACTTCTGGCCTGAAAATTAAGCAGGTCCACTGTGGGGGAGAATCCACATGATCGAATGGGTTACGATAAGAATTTATGAAATACCTGCAATAAGTATTGTTATCGTATTCTTTTCTCCTTTTAGTAAAAATACAGTTTTGATATCCATCAATAAGCACCCTCAGTAGTTAATGAATTGTGCTAAATAAGCTTTACCTTGGGTGAATGATATACCATAGTAAAAAAACAAGAGTTGTCAACAGAGTTCAAGTGAGGGGAAGGACATGAAGAAGTCACAAAGCAAGCCGAGCATGTCAGATGTGTGTTAAAAGATCTGATACGCTAGATGTACATGTCAGGCTTAGACATGTATGGTTCGAGCCTACCTATACATCCCATTATCTCAATGTGACCCAAGCCCGACCTTGTTATACCTTCAGTATTGGCATCAAAAGAAAGAAAGCGCACATGGAAAATAAAGGTATTGGTGATATACCATCCAATAAAGTGACCTCAGGCCCATCATCAGTAAAGGCCTATGGGCCCAGAAGCTAAATCAGACCCAATAAGGCTTGCCCGGGATAATAGAGGGCCCATCTCTGATGCTAAAGTACCAAAAAGTACCTTTACAAACTCTATATAAACCCCTCATTTGGAAAGATGTGAGTTCATTCTCCTTCTCAATACTCACTCTCATTTTATATTTTCATCATCTCTCCTTCAAGTTCTCATTTGAACGTTGAAGGAATCAAAAGTGATACCCGCCAAGGTTCGACTTGCTAACATTCTTGGTTGTAGTGAAATGTCCATATCTCCTGACATCAAGTGGCGATCCATAGATAGGTCAAAAGATCATGGTGGTCTCAAGTGGGAGGCACACTCACACTATGCTTTTTTTAACAGCCATCCCGCTCATTTCCCGAATCTACCCCCGATCCATATTGTCCACCCACTGACGTGTCCATATTTTCTATAATTTTCATATCATTATCTCATCGCATTGCATATCATTTTCGTGTCCAAATCCCACTTTTTACTACGATTCTGTATTTCTGACGATATTTTCTAGTTTCGTAGTGTTTCGTGAATTTTCAGGGATTTTGGAGCGATCTGGACTCTTATCCAGGTATGGACACATCCGACATGCCTGTGAGCCCGTTGGCGGGGCTCTGGAGGAGTTCGCCGCGTTCTCGGAGCCATTGGAGGAGAGAAAAGAGAGAGAGCAGAGAGAGAAGCCCAGGAGCATTCTGCAGCATTTCCCATAAATTGCTCGGTCCGAGCAGATCAGTTGCTCGGACCGAGCCATATCAGCGACGGATACGGGCTGACTCGGACCGAGCAACTCATCTGCTCGGTCGAGTAGCCCCAGATTCCACAGCCCAAGCAGCTGACCGAGCAGATCCTACTCGGTCCGGATAGGACGATTTCAAATTATCCAAGCATCCGAGCAGCAAGCTACACGGGCCGAGCTTCTGACCGAGCAGCAGCTGCTCGGACCGAGTAGCCTGCTCGGTCGGCTATCCTAGGGGCATTTCTAGAAAGATTTGAATGAGCGCGATGCGCGCGATTTGGGTAGCGACTGAAGCTCGCGATCTGTGAGACGGCAGAGGAGACTTCGACTTAGCTTTGGTTTGGCATTTTTGGAGCTGAACTGGGAGAGATTTTTGTACGGATTTTTGGAGTTATTTTTGTAGCAATTTTTGGATTAAACAGTGGAGATTATTGCTCTTGTTCTTGTCTACGCTTGCTATTGAGATTTGGATTTTTCTCTGGATCTGTCGTCCATATATTCTCGATGTAAGTTTATTATAACCCTAATCTCTCAATTGCTAAGATGTTTTCTTCCGTGAAATTGATGTTTTTGTGCGTTTCTATTGTGATGTCTGAGTAGATCTATTCTAGGGTTGATGGGTTGGCACTAGGATTTGAGAGGAAAAATGTAGATCTGGATCCCTACGTTGAATTAGGGATTTAGGGTTGTATTTCGGTAGATCCTACCGAATCCGTAGATAACCCGTACTGAGATTATGCCCATGGTCTGTGGAATTGATGTGCTTAAGGGGTACCTAGGGATTTGAATAGGGAAATCGGTGGATCAAATCAAGGCACGTGACCATGCCCGGCTCGCGCCTTGAGGGGATCCATCGACGAACTATACCGCTACGTTGACGGCAACCGCCTTTGCGTCAACGAGAGCCACCGAAATACCCCGCAATTCTAACCCACGAGAGTGGTACGAATTAGGGGATTAATTACCTAGCCCTAATGCAATGTGAGGATCCTATCCAACATCAACTCTCGATGATCCTAGTGGCGCCCCTAAAGCCCTAGTTCTTTATATTGATATTACAACAAAAGACAACCAACCCAAACCTGTTACCCCGACAACTATCTTACTTCTAAATTTTAGAAATAGACTAAGAATATTATAGACACTATCACCGTCCCTTTGAGATCCGACAATCTTTTATACTCGACACCTTCCGCTTGCAGATTGAGCCCGAAATCGTAGCCTAGTGGCCATATTACGCCTGACAATTGTGACACCGCCAGGTGGAACCTAGGTGTATGTTACGGGTGCATCACCCACCAACCTTGATGGTGAAAACATTCCAAGCATTCACCCACATACTTCGAACCCGACATCGGGACCTTCAGAGCCTAATGCAAACATAGAGCAATATGATATGAAGTTGAAGTTGTTGTAAAACTTAGAGATAATACGATGGTGCTATTAAAAATCAGAGAAAGGAATAGACCTATCAGTAAGCCGAGGCATGCCAGGCACTATCCTTAAGAGTAGATTTCCGTCCCTCAGAGTGAGAACTCGGTGCAAGTCAGGTCCAGCGGCTAACCTCCAGGATTCAACGACAACAGCCTTGTAATTGTGCACTCACATGATTTGGGCTCAGTTCTGGTTTGGGCTCATGCGCCCGCGAGATTTCCCTTATTCCTAGTCGATATACAAGTCCAATAGCCCATATGAAAGTAGTCTCTTATATACACATCCAAGGGAGTTCTCCCATCCAATGTTGGACTAAAGTTGGCTTTGAATTGTAGAAATAAACCAAAATGTCCAACAATCCCCCCCTATTTCAAAATTCAAAGGTAAGGATATAAGAATCCGAGAAGAAAAAATTGATGTGAGATCGAATACGACAATTCAATACATTAGCAATAGTGACTTCGGTCTATGAACCATTACTTAGGGAATGAAAGTGTGTTCTACAAGAAGTTGGTGAAACATATAGTTTCTATGAACCAATCTCCTTTATTATAAAACATTGACTCACATCCCATATTGAATCATCAATGAATAGTTGCTTGCTCTTACGGGTTGGCACATTTCGGCCATGTGCTATACCTGGATTTTCATGAGTGCTCTAGCGAATGTAACCAAATTCGTGTAGGAAGGGGCCCCACTTCCACACCCAAATAGGTGGACCCATCAAGTGTGCTCGACGATTATGTACACGACCCAACAAGGGCTATGGTTTCCATTAAGAGCCATATGCTCATCCTCTCTCATCGTCGGTAGCACTATCTACGTACACCATAGGAAAGGGACATGAACATAATGATAGTGCTCCTCACGATCAACAAGTGACTTGTTATTACCGATATGAACCTACTTCATGAGATCATCAATCACATAGGTTGGGTTACCATCACTCTTGACCTATGTTTTAGGTATAAGTCCCATTCCCCTCGATGTACTTTCCACTAACTTCTTATTTAGTGATTTTGTTAGAGGATCTGCCAAATTCATCTCTAACCTCACATAGTCAAGGGATACTATTCCATGATCTAGTAGCGACCTCACAATAGAGTGCCTTAGGCGTATAAGCCTGCTCTTCCCATTAAAAATTTTATTTCTAGATTTCGCATTTGCAGCTTGACTATCGCACTGGATAGACACAGATGGTACCGGTTTTTCACAAATGGGAAGATCACCAAGAAGGTTCTTACGCCATTCGGCTTCACTAAATGCCTTCTCCAAGGCAATAAACTCGGACTCCTTAGTAGACCGAGGAATACATGTTTGCTTGGATGATTTCCAAGTCACCGCACCTCTACCAAGTGTAAAAACATAACCACATGTGGATTTAAGATCATCTGAATCAGAGATCCATTTGCATCAGTAAAACCTTCTAAAACTGATGGATCGCAATTAGTCTCCTTCCTAAATCTTTTACTCCTTACTTCTATCTCATCATCATTATCAGTGATTGAGCATCAGAAGTGTGCGATGAGTGAGATGTAGAAGTCAACCTAACATTATTCATCTTCCTTGGAAATTTGTGCTCATAGAAACTAGCATACTTGGTTTCAACAATAGTGTTAGGCTCCAGGATATTTAGCTCACTTCTAACAACTATGAATCTATATGAAGCACCATTTTGAGCATAGCCAATAAACATGCCATCAAAGGTTTTAGGACCTAATTTTCTTTTCTTAGGTTCTGGTAAAAACTTTAGCTAGGCACCCCCACACTTTGAGGTAAACAAGATTTTATTTATTTAAAACAAACAAACTCAAACTCTTGTTATGACACACTTCTTATGAATGGTCAAGACAACTGACAAGTTTAGCAACAATTTGTTCATGCAAATCAGATGATCCATATGCAAGAGTGGGTATATAGTCCTGCAAACTAAAGACCAACATAAAACAGAAGTTTCAAAATTACTACACAACTAATGGAGCATATATATTTTGCAGCGACAGTAATCAACTTGAAGCTGTCAGAGATCGTTTGACCATAATTAATGTACATAAAAAAGATGCAAAAAGATGATATGACACCATTTCCTGTAACATTATCATAACCTAAATAAACATTTCACCTTTGAAGCAGATGGCTGAATATGCAACATGCACTTAAATTTATCCAGAAGTTTGACACATATTCGAGACTGTCAGATACAAGAAATAAGAAAAGTATATATGGGCGCAAAAAATTAAGTTCGGAACAACAAGAAAGGAGCAGCTATCCCTTTTATTTTCGAAGAAATCATTTTAACTTGGACAATGCTAAACGCACGCAGGAATTGCAGTGCATGGTCCTTTAACTTTAGAATATCGTTTACCAATTTTACAAATGAATTTCTATCTACTTCTAGTTCCTCATGATAACAAGCAGTTTAAGTTAACATGCATCCACATCACTCCATTCTAAACAATTAGATAACTCATCCAAGGAAAATTGGCCATTAAACATTGACTGTTTCAATGGAAACGCCAAAAATACAATGCACGAAGAAAATGGCAAAAGACCTACAGCTTTCAAATCACAATCCTCACTTACAAATAACAAAACAAAAATCATTTCAAAACTTGCGTCATTTCTATTTTCACATCCGAGAACATGTAATTACTAGTCATCAAAATTTTGGAAACATAAACGAAAAAGAGGTTCTGTTTTGGATTACACCCCCCTGCAACCACCCAATGACAAAATGCAAGAGACTTAGAGATCCTGAAAAATATTTTCCTATTGGTATTTTTTATTTTATTTTATTTTTTAAAATTACAAATACAACCATTGGCAATGGAACACACAAACAACTTGCAAATGAAATCAAAGGCTCGACTTTTGGCGCAAAAAGAGAATTTAAAAATAAATAGATATGTTTCTATATTAGAATACTTAAAAGGTCTAGATAGCATCCTCCTTATTCTCCTAAATGGAAGAAGAAGCAGCAGCATTCAGCAGATCAATTTCATGTTATGATAACTTAATACAGATGTTGACAACACCTTATGCGAGATCATTAGCATAGCATTACTCCTCTGTAAATTTAGAGTTCAACTCAATGTTAAAGGCTTCATTAAAATTTAGACATCATCTAAAAACTAGTCATTGCCAACCAACAACAAATTCTTGGCTGAGTTGGCTCAAGGAGCATGGAAAGAGACAAGCTTCAAAAATATGATAATCACCAAACATCAATAATGTCAACATTTTTCAAGTTTAAGCTCATGCAATCCAAGAAACAATTCTCAAAATTTTGAATGGATGTACAGAAAATGTAACTACCAATAAATCCAAATAACGATGAATGGCAACATATCTATTGCATGATATATGCAAATAGATCACTTTCGACAAGTATTGTGCTGTCAAATGTGTTCAACATTAATATGCGAAATTACTTTGTTGGAGAGAACTTACTGTGATGGAACACGTGGGGTATATACAATACCCGGTTCTACTATTTGTCCAAGGACCAATATACCTCCACCATTGTCTGACCCTTTCAAGCAATGAGAAAACACTTTTGGAGCAACCCCTGCTGAGGAGAGCTGTGAAATGACAGACAAGTCATTGTGTCCAAACCCAAAGATCACATCGACTACCTTATCGGGTTTGGTCAGATCGCCAGATTGTGAGTTACTACATTTATTT
Source organism: Scilla litardierei (assembly GCA_030789695.1). NCBI lineage: Eukaryota > Viridiplantae > Streptophyta > Magnoliopsida > Asparagales > Asparagaceae > Scilla > Scilla litardierei. The sequence goes on from CM061141.1 coordinate 163,286,542, forward strand.
CACGGACATCCCATGACAAATGAATAAATCCACACAAATTTCAAGTTATACATTTAGCTATAAAGTAGGCTCTATAACAAAAAGAAATATCAAAAGAAGAAAATAAATAAGTGCACTCAGATCTACATCCAGCCAGAACTGCCGCACCACAATACGAAAATCACATTAATAAAATTCAATTCGCATTCTTTCAAAAGTTAAACAGTAGCAATTTTAAGCTGTGTAACTCTCATTGAAGCCATTATAACCACCAACCAACATAAAAGCAGTAGACATAAAATCAGAAGGTGGATTCAAACCAATGCTTCGACTAAGAATTTAAACAAATTTAGAAATAAAAACTTTGAAAAACAAAATTTTGCAGTATATTAAGCATTCAATTCTACCGACCCGATGACAAGGACGAAAGCATATATATGAAAATGAAACAATATCATTGCATTGATGAAACAATTCGTCCGTTTTTTGTAGGTGGAAAAATTAAACTACTTTTTTAACAATTTATTTTCAGCCGCGAACAATGTTTAAGTGTTCTATCTCTTAATTTTATTCATCAAAGGCTACTAGACATGCAGAAACAATACGCTTGATACTCACAGGCTCTAGGGTCAAAAGGAACGAATGAAATCATGACATGAAAATAAACTCATTCATAAGAACAATAGGACGAAAGTAGCATTGCAATCAACAGATACAAAAGACGAATATATAGCTGAAAGTTGAGAATGTACAACAAGCAGCAAGCTGTTGAGATGTGAATAATTTATTCATATTTATTCGCACTAAGATATCAAAAGCATCACGAGAATAAAGTTGTAGCCGGAAAAAACAAGTGACTCAATGTAATTGAATTTCAGACGGATTTTAAGAGCAGTAGAACAATTCAGTTTTTTTGAGAGATCAGGCAGAGCAGTTGCAGTACCAATATCAATATCCATAGTTCTACTCTTATGATTGTTGTAAAAATTAGAGATAATAGGATGGTGCAACTAAAAATCAGAGAAAGGAATGGACTTATCAGTAAGCCGAGGTGTGCGAGGCACTGTCCTTAAGTGTAGATTTCTGCCCCTAAGAGTGAGAACTCGGTGCAAGTCAGGTCATGCGGCTACCCTCCAGGATTCAACGGCAACGGCCTTGTAAATGTGCATTCACAATACAAGGCTCCAGTGAGCAACAACAGTGCTTCGGTCTCACAGGAAGAAGAAGGGGAGCAACAAATGATTTTCATAATAGGAGCAGCTGTTCGCGTGGAAGCAGATACGAACAGAAACTGAAACAACAGCAACACATAATTTTGAGGAGGAAGAACAAATTTCGCCGTTTAGAATAATTGAAAGGCTGAGTTTATATAGAGACTGTTGGGATTCTGTAATCAATAGAAAATAATGATTCAGCCATTAAAAATATGACCGTTGTGAAATTAAAATAGTGATTAAATGAAAATATGGTTGTTGAGACATTAAATAGCGCATTAAAAGAGAATATGGCTGTTGGTAAAACCATAATGGGCCTTTAAATCCTTTAAAACAAAAGGGCAAAAAATCACGAGGAAAAACTCGGGGCACTCTACTCGCGCACCTGTGAACCCCCCTGCGCAGGCGCGACGCCAGCACAAACACGCTAAGGGTTTTCGGATCCGTCGCTCACATTTTCCATTCGACCCAACCTGGGTTCCGGTTTGGGCTCATGCGCCCGCGAGATTTCCCTTATTCCTAGCTCATATACAAGTCCAATAGCCCATATGAAAGAAGTATCTTATATCCACATCGAAGGGAGTTCTCCCATCCAATGTGGGACTAAAGTTGGCTTTGAATTGTAGAAATAAACCAAAATGTCCAACAATCCCCCACTATTTCCAAATTCAAAGGTAATGATATAAGAATCCGAGAAGAAAAAAATTGATGTGAGATCGAATACGACAATTCAATACATTAGCAATTGTGACTTTCGGTCTATGAACCATTACTTAGGGAATGAAAGTGTGTTCTACAAGAAGTTGGTGAAACATATAGTTTCTATGAACCAATCTCCTTTATTATAAAACATTGACTCACATCCCATATTAAATCATTAATGAATAGTTGCTTGCTCTTACGTGTTGACACATTTCGGCCATGTGCCATACCTGGATTTTCATGAGTGCTCTAGCGAAAGTACCCAAATTCGGGTAGAAATCGGCCCCACTTCCACACCCAAATAGGTGGACCCATCAAGTGTGCTCGACGATTATGCACACCACCCAACAAGGGCTATGGTTTCCATTAAGAGCCATATGCTCATCATCTCTCATCGTCGATAGCACTATCTACGTATACCATAGGAATGGGACATGAACATACTGATAGTGCTCCTCACGATCAACACGTGACTTGTTATTACCCATATGAACATACTTCATAAGATCATCAATCACATAGGTTAGGTTACCAACACTCTTGACCTATGTTTTAGGTATAAGTCCCATTCCCCTCGATGTACTTTCCACTAACTTCCTATTTAGTTGTTTTGTCAGAGGATCTGCCAAATTCATCTCTGACCTCACATAGTCAAGGGATACTATCCCATGATCTAGCAGTGGCTTCACAATAGAGTGCCTTAAGCGTATAAGCCTACTCTTCCCATTAAAAATTTTATTTCTGGCTTTTGCAATTGCAGATTGACTATCTCACTGGATAGACACAGATGGTACCGGTTTTTCACAAATGGGAAGATCACCAAGAAGGTTCTTAAGCCATTCTGCTACACTAAATTCCTTCTCCAAGACAATAAACTCGGATTCCTTAGTAGACCGAGCAATACATGTTTGCTTGGATGATTTCCAAGACACCGCACCCCCACCAAGTGAAAACATAACCACCTGTGGATTTAAGATCTTCTGAATCAGAGATCCAGTTTGCATCAGTAAAACCTTCTAAAACTGATGGATCGCAATTAGTCTCCTTCCTAACTCTTTTACTCCTTACTTCTATCTCATCATTATTATCAGTGATTGAGCATCAGAAGTGTGCGATGAGTGAGATGCAGAAGTCAACCTAACATTATCCATCTTCATTGGAAATTTGTTCTCAAAGAAACTAGCATACTTGGTTTCAACAATAGTGTTAGGCTCCAGGATATTTAGCTCACTTCTAACAACTAGGAATCTATATGAAGCACTATTTTGAGCATAGCCAATAAACATGCAATCAAAGGTTTTAGGACCTAATTTTCTTTTCTTAGGTTCTGGTAAAAGAACTTTAGCTAGGCACCCCCACACTTTGAGGTAAACAAGGTTTTATTTATTTAAAACAAACAAACTCAAACTCTTGTTATGGCACACTGCTTACGAATGGTCAAGACAACTGACAAGTTTAGCAACAATTTGTTCATGCAAATCAGATGATCCATATGCAAGAGTGGGTATACAGTCCTGCAAACTAAAGACCAGCATAAAGCAAAAGTTTCAAAATACTACCCAACTAATGGAGCATATATATTTTGCAGTGACAGTAATCAACTTGAAGCAGTCATAGATCGTTCGACCATAATTAATGTACATAAAAAAGAAGCAAAAAGATGATATGACACCATTTCCTGTAACTTTATCATAACCAAAATAAACATTTCACCTTTGAAGCAGATGGCTGAATATGCAACATCCACTTAAATTTATCTAGAAGTTTGACACATATCCGAGACTGTCTGATACAAGAAATAAGAAAAGTATATATGGGCGCAAAAAATTAAGTTCGGAACAACAAGAAAGGAGCAGATATCCCTTTTATTTTCTAAGAAATCATTTTAACTTGGACAATGCTAAATGCACCTTAGGAATTGCAGTGCATGGTCCTTTAACTTTAGCAGATCGTTTCCCAATTTTACAAATGAATTTCTATCTACTTCAAGTTCCTCATGATAACAAGCAGTTTCCTTTAACATGCATCCACATAACTCCATTCTAAACAATTAGATAACCCATCCAAGAAAATTGGCCATTAAACATTGATTGTTTCAATGGAAACGCCAAAAATACATTGCACGAAGAAAATGGCAAAAGACCTACAGCTTTCAAATCACAATACTCACTTACAAATAAAAAAACAAAAATCATTTCAAAACTTGCCTCATTTCTATTTTCACATCCGAGAACATGCAATTACTAGTCATCAAAATTTTGGTAACATAAACGAAAAAGAGGTTCTGTTTTGGATTACACCCCCCTGCAACCACCCAATTACAAAATGCAAGAGACTTAGAGATCCACAAAAATATTTTCCTATTAGTACTTTTTATTTTATTTTATTTATTTAAAATTACAAATACAACCAGTAGCAATGGAACACACAAACAACTTGCAAATGAAATCAAAGGCTCGACTTTTGGCACAAAAAGAGATTTTAAAACTAAATAGATATGTATTCCATATTAGAATACTTAAAAGGTCTAGATAGCATCCTCCTTATTCTCCTAAATGGAAGAAGAAGAAGCAGCATTCAGCAGATCAATTTCATGTTATGATACCTTAATACAGATGTTGACAGCACCTTATGCGAGATCATTAGCATAGCATTACTCCTTTGTAAATTTAGAGTCCAACTCTATGTTAAAGGCTTCATTAAAATTTAGACATCATCTAAAAACTAGTCATTACCAACCAACAACAAATTCTTGGCTGAGTTGGCTCAAGGAGCATGTAAAAAGACTAGATTCAAAAATATGATAATCACCAAACATTAATAATGTCAACTTTTTTCATGTTTAAGCTCTGCAATCCATGAAACAATCTCAAACTTTTGAATGGATGTCTAGAAAATGTAACTACCAATATTATGCATGAGAAACTAACTATTAGAGAGTCTCACCTGAAGGTTGAATGGGCTAGATTGGTTTGGTTTAGTAGCCATGTACCCCCTTTTATTTTCTAAGAAATCATTTTAACTTGGACAATGCTAAATGCACCGCAGGAATTGCAGTGCATGGTCCTTTAACTTTAGCAGATCGTTTCCCAATTATACAAATGAATTTCTATCTACTTCAAGTTCCTCATGATAACAAGCAGTTTCATTTAACATGCATCCACATCACTCCATTCTAAACAATTAGATAACCCATCCAAGAAAATTGGCCATTAAACATTGACTGTTTCAATGGAAACGCCAAAAATACATTGCACGAAGAAAATGGCAAAAGACCTACAACTTTCAAATCACGATCCTCACTTACAAATAACAAAACAAAAATTATTTCAAAACTTGCCTCATTTCTATTTTCACATCCGAGAACATGCAATAACTAGTCATCAAAATTTTGGTAACATAAACGAAAAAAGAGTTACTGTTTTGGATTACACCCCACTGCAACCACCCAATGACAACATGCAAGAGACTTAGAGATCAACAAAAATATTTTCCTATTAATACTTTTTATTTTATTTTATTTATTTAAAATTACAAATACAACCATTAGCAATAAAACACACAAACAACTTGCAAATGAAATCAAAGGCTAGACTTTTGGCACAAAAAAGATTTTAAAAATAAATAGATATGTATACCATATTAGAATACTTAAAAGGTCTAGATAGCATCCTCTTTTCTCTTAAATGGAAGAAGAAGAAGCATTCAGCAGATCAATTTCATGTTATGATAACTTAATACAGAAGTTGACAGCACCTTATGCGAGATCATTAGCATATCATTATTCCTCTGTAAATTTAGAGTTCAACTCTATGTTAAAGACTTCATTAAAATTTAGACATCATCTAAAAACTAGTCATTGCCAACCAACAACAAATTCTTGGCTAAGATGGCTCAAGGAGCATGGAAAGAGACAAGCTTCAAAAATATGATAATCACCAAACATCAATAATGTCAACATTTTTCATGTTTAAGCTCATGCAATCCAAGAAACAAGTCTCAAAATTTTGAATGGATGTCCTGAAAATGTAACTACCAATAAATCCAAATAACGATGAATGTCAGCATATCTATTGCAAGTTATATGCAAATAGATCACTTTCGACAAGAATTGTGCTGTCAAATGTGTTCAACATTAATATGCGAAATAACTTTGTTGGAGAGAACTTACTGTGATGGAACATGTGGGGTATATACAATACCCGGTTCTACTATTTGTCCAAGGACCAATATACCTCCACCATTGTCTGACCCTTTCAAGCAATGAGAAAACACTTTTGGAGCAACCCCTGCAGAGGAGAGCTGTGAAATGACGGACAAGTTATTGAGTCCAAACCCAAAGATCACATCGACTGCCCTATCGGGTTTGGTCAGATCGCCAGATTGTGAGTTACTACATTTATTTCACGGACAGCCCAGGACAAATGAATAAATCCACCCAACTTTCATGTTATACATTTAGCTATAAAGTAGGCTCTATAACAAAAAGACATATCAAAAGGAGAAAATAAATAAGTGCACTCAGATCTACATCCAGCCAGAACTGCAGCAACTTAATACGAAAATCACATTAATAAAATTCAATTCGCATTTTTCAACTAGTTAAACAGTGGCAATTTTAAACTGTGTAACTCTCATTGAAGCCATTATAACCACCAACCAACATAAAATCAGTAGACATAAAAGAAGAACGTGGCTTCAAACCATTTCTTCGACTAAGAATTTAAACAAAATTTAGACATAAAAACTTTGAAAAACAAAATTTTGCAGTATATTAAGCATTCAATTCTACAGGCCTGATGACAAGGATGAAAGCATATATATGTAAATGAAACAGTATCATTGCATTGATGAAACAATTCGTCCATTTTTTTGTAGCTGGAAAAGTTTAACAACTTTTTTTAACAATTTATTTTCAGTCGCGAACAATGTTTAAGTGTTCTATCCCTCAATTTTATTCATCTAAGGCCACTAGACATGCAGAAACAATACGCTTGATACTCATAGGCTCTAGGGTCAAAAGGAACGAAAGAAATCATGAAATGAAAATAAACTCATTCATGAGAACAGTAGGACAAAAGTAGCATTGTAATCAACAGATACCAAATACTAATATATAGCTGAAAGTTGAGAAAATACAACAAGCAGCAAGCTGTTGAGATGTGAATAATTTATTCATATTTATTCACACTAAGATATCAAAAGCATCACGAGAATAAAGTTACAGCCGAATAAAACAAGTGACTCAATGTAATTGAATTTCAGTCGGATTTTAAAACCAGTAAAACAATTCTGTTTTTTAGGGATCATGCAGAGCAATAGCAGTAACAATAGCAACATCCATAGATCTACTCTTAAGATTGTTGTAAAAATTAGCCATAATAGGATGGTGCTATTTAAAAGCAGAGAAAGGTATGGACTTATCAGTAAGCCGAGGCATGCTAGGCACTATCCTTAAGAGTAGATTCCCGCCCCTCAGAGTGAGAACTCGGTGCAAGTCAGGTCCAGCGGCTACCCTTCAGGATTCAACGGCAACGACCTTTTAAGTGTGCACTCACAATACAAGGCTCCAGCGAGCAGTAACAGTGCTTCGATCTCACAGGAGGAAGAAGGGGAACAACAAAGGATTTGCAGAACAGGAGCAACTGTTCGCGTGGAAGCAGAGATGAACAGAAACAGAAACAGCAGCAACGAATAATTTTGAGGAGGAAGAACGAATTTTCACCGTTGAGGACAGTTGAAAGGCTGGTTTATATGGAGACTGTTGGGAATCTGTAATCAATAGAAAATAATGATTCAGCTATTAAAAATATGACCGTTGTGAAATTAAAACAGTGATTAAATGAAAATATGGTTGTTGAGACATTAAACAGTGCATTAAAAGAGAATATGGCTGTTGGGGAAACCGTAATGGGTCTTTAAATCCTTTAAAACCAAAGGGCAAAAAATCACGAGGAAAAACTTGGGCACTCCGCGCGCGCACCCGTGAACCCCCCCTGCGCCGGCGTGACGCCAGCGCACACACGCTAAGGGTTTCCGGATCCGTCGCCCACATTTTTAATTCGGCCCCACCTGATTTGGTCTCGGTTTCGGTTTGGGCTTATGCGCCCGCGAGATTTCCCTTATTCCTAGCCCATATACAAGACCAATAGCCCATATGAAAGAGTCTCTTATATACACATCCAAGGGAGTTCTCCCATCCAATGTGGGACTAAAATTGGCTTTGAATTGTAGAAATAAACCAAAATGTCCAACAATCCCCCACGATTTCAAAATTCAAAGGTAATGATATAAGAATCCGATAAGAAAAAAATTGATGTGAGATCGAATACGACAATTCAATACATTAGCAATGAATACTTTCGGTCTATGAACCATTACTTAGGGAATGAAAGTGTGTTCCACAAGAAGTTGGTGAAACATATAGTTTCTATGAACCAATCTCCTTTATTATAAAACATTGACTCACATCCCATATTGAATCATCAATGAATAGTTGCATGCTCTTACGGGTTGGCACATTTCGACCATGTGCCATACCTGGATTTTCAAGAGTGCTCTCGCGAATGTACCCAAATTCGCATAGGAAGCGGCCCCACTTCCACACCAAAAATAAGTGGACCCATCAAGTGTGCTCGACGATTATGCACACCACCCAACAAGGGATATGGTTTCCAGTAAGAGCCATATGCTCATCCTCTCTCATCGTCGATAGCACTATCTACGTACACAATAGGAAAGGGACATGAACATAATGATAGTGCTCCTCACGATCAACAAGTGACTTGGTATTACCCATATGAACCTACTTCATGAGATCAGCAATCACATAGGTTGGGTTACCATCACTCTTGACCTATGTTTTAGGTATTAGTCCCATTCCCCTCGATGTACTTTCCACTGACTTCCTATTTAGTGGTTTTGTCAGAGGATCTGCCAAATTCATCGCGGACCTCACATAGTTAAGGGATACTATCCCATGATCTTGTAACCGCTTCAAAATAGGGTGCCTTAGGCGTATAAGCCTACTCTTCCCATTAAAAATTTTATTTCTGGCTTTCGCAATTGAAGCTTGACTATCTCACTGGATAGACTAAGATGGTACCGGTTTTTCACCAATGGGCAGATCACCAAAAAGGTTCTTAAGCCATTCGGCTTTACTAAATGCCTTCTCCAAGGCAATAAACTCGGACTCCTTAGTAGACCGAGTAATACATGATTGCTTGGATGATTTCCAAGACACCGCACCTCCACCAAGTGTAAAAACATAACCACCAATGGATTTAAGTTCGGAACAACAAGAAAGGGCAGCTATCCCTTTTATTTTCTAAGAAATCATTTTAACTTGGACAATGCTAAATGCACCGCAGGAATTGTAGTGCATGGTCCTTTAACTTTAGCAGATCGTTTCCCAATTTTACAAATGAATTTCTATCTACTTCAAGTTACTCATGATAACAAGCAGTTTCATTTAACATGCATCCACATCACTCCATTCTAAACAATTAGATAACCCATCCAAGAAAATTGGCCATTAAACATTGACTGTTTCAATGGAAACGCCAAAAATACATTGTACGAAGAAAATGGCAAAAGACCTACAGCTTCAAATCACAATCCTCACATAAAAATAACAAAACAAAAATCATTTCAAAACTTGCCTCATTTCTATTTTCACATCCGAGAACATGCAATTACTAGTCATCAAAATTTTGGTAACATAAACGAAAAAGATGTTCTTTTTTGGATTACACCCCCCTACAACCACCCAATGACAAAATGCAAGAGACTTAGAGATCCACAAAAATATTTTCCCATTGGTACTTTTTATTTTATTTTATTTATTTAAAATTACAAATATAACCATTAGCAATGGAACACACAAACAACTTGCAAATGAAATCAAAGGCTCGACTTTTGGCACAAAAAGAGATTTTAAAAATAAATAGTTATGTATTCCATATTAGAATACTTAAAAGGTCTAGATAGCATCCTCCTTATTCTCCTAAATGGAAGACGAAGAAGCATTCAGCAGATCAATTTCATGTCATGATAACTTAATACAGATGTTGACATCACCTTATGCGAGATCATTAGCACAGCATTACCCTCTTAAATTTAAAGTTCAACTCTATGTCAAAGGCTTCATTAAAATTTAGACATCATCTAAAAACTAGTAATTGCCAACCAACAACAAATTCTTGGCTGAGTTGGCTCAAGGAGCATGGAAAGAGACAAGCTTCAAAAATATGATAATCACCAAACATCAATAATGTCAACATTTTCATGTTTAATCTCATGCAATCCAAGAAACAATTCTCAAAATTTTGAATGGATGTCCAGAAAATGTAACTACCAATAAATCCAAATAACGATGGATGGCAGCATATCTATTGCAAGATATCTGCAAATAGATCACTTTCGACAAGACTTGTGCTGTCAAATGTGTTCAACATTAATATGCGAAATTACTTTGTTGGAGAGAACTTACTGTGATGGAACATGTGGGGTATATACAATACCCGGTTCTACTATTTGTCCATGGACCAATATACCTTCACCATTGTTTGACCCTTTCAGGCAATGAGAAAACACATTTGGAGCAACCCCTGCAGAGAAGAGCTGTGAAATGACAGACAAGTCATTGAGTCCACACATCAACTGCCCTATCGGGCTTGGTCATATCGCCAGATTGGGAGTTACTACATTTATTTCACGGACAGCCTATGACAAATGAATAAATCCACCTACCTTTCAAGTTATACATTTAGCTATAAAGTAGGCTCTATAACAAAAAGAAATATCAAAAGGAGGAAATAAATAAGTGCACTCAGATCTACATCCAGCCAGAACTGCTGCAACAGAATACGAAAATCACATTAATAAAATTCAATTCGCATTCATTCAACTAGTTAAACATTGGCAATTTTAAACTGTGTAATTCTCATTGAACCCATTATAACCACCAACCAACATAAAATAGTAGACATAAAACCAGAAGGTGGCTTCAAACCATTGCTTCGACTAAGAATTTAAACAAAATTTAGACATAAAAATTTTGAAAAACAAAATTTTGCAGTATATTGTGCATTCAATTCTGCAGGCCTGATGACAAGGATGAAAGCATATATATGAAAATGAAGCAGTATCATTGCATTAATGTAACAATTCGTCCGTTTTTTTTGTAGCTGGAAAAATTAAACAACTTTTTTTAACAATTTATTTTCAGTCGCGAACAATGTTTAAGTTTTCTATCTCTCAATTTTATACATCAAAGGCTACTAAACATGCAGAAACAATACGCTTGATACTCACAGGCTCTAGGGACAAAAGGAACGAAAGAAATCACGACATGAAAATAAACTCATTCATGAGAACAATAGGACGAAAGTAGCATTGCAATCAACAGATACAAAAGACTAATATATAGCTGAAAGTTGAGAATATACAACAAGCAGCAAGCTGTTGAGATGTGAATAATTTATTCATTTTTATTCGCACTAAGATATCAAAAGCATCACGAGAATAAAGTAGCAGCCGGACAAAACAAGGGACTCAATGTAATTGAATTTCAGACGGATTTTAAAAGTAGTAGATCAAATCAGTTTTTTTGAGAGATCAGGCAGAGCTGTAGCAGTAACAATAGCAACATCCATAGATCTACTCTTAAGATTGTTGTAAAATTTAGAGATAATAAGATGGTGCTATTAAAAATCAGAGAAAGGAATGGACTTATCGGTATGAGGCGTTCTAGGCACTGTCCTTAAGAGTATATTTCCTCCCCTCAGAGTGAGAACTCGTTGCAAGTCAGGTCCAGCGGCTTCCCTCCAGGATTCAACGGCAACGGCCTTGTAAGTGTGCACTCACAATACAAGGCTCCAGCGAGCAGCAACAGTGCTTCGATCTCACAGGAAGAAGAAGGGGAACAACCAAGGATTTGTAGAACAGGAGCAGCTATTCGCGTGGAAGCAGAGACGAACAGAAACAGAAACAGCAGCAATGAATAATTTTGAGAAGGAAGAACGAATTTTTGTCGTTGAGAACTATTGAAAGGCTGAGTTTATATAGAGACGTTGGGATTCCGTAATCAATAGAAAATAATGATTCAGCCATTAAAAATATGACCGTTGTGAAATTAAAATAGTGATTAAATGAAAATATGGTTGTTGAGACATTAAACAGCGCATTAAAAGAGAATATGGCTGTTGGGGAAACCGTAATGTGCCTTTAAATCCTTTAAAACAAAAGGGCAAAAAATTACGAGGAAAAACTCGGGCACTTCGCGCGCGCACCCGTGAACCCCCTGCGCAGGCGCGACGCCAGCGCGCACGCGCTAAGGGTTTTCTGATCCGTCGCCCACAATTTCCATTCGGCCCAACCTGATTTTGGGCTCGGTTCTGGTTTGGGCTCATGCGCCCGCGAGATTTCCCTTATTCCTACCCCATAAACAAGTCCAATAGTCCATATGAAAGAAGTCACTTATATACACATCCAATGGAGTCCTCCCATCCAATGTGTGAGTAAAGTTGGCTTTGAATTGTAGAAATAAACCAAAATGTCCAACAATCCCCCACTATTTCAAAATTCAGGTAAGGATATAAGAATCCGAGAAGAAAAAAATTGATGTGAGATCGAATACGACAATTCAATACATTAGCAATAGTGACTTTCGGTCAATGAACCATTACTTAGGGAATGAAAGTGTGTTCTCCAAGAAGTTGGTGAAACATATAGTTTCTATGAACCAATCTCCTTTATTATAAAACATTGACTCACATCCCATATTGAATCATCAAAGAATAGTTGCATGCTCTTACGGGTTGCCACATTTCGGCCATGTGCCATACCTGGATTTTCATGAGTGTTCTAGCGAATGTACCCAAATTCGCGTAGGAAGCGGCCCCACTTCCACACCCAAATAGGTGGACCCACCAAGTGTTCTCGACGATTATGCACACCCCCAACAAGGGCTATGGTTTCCATTAAGAGCCATATGCTCATCCTCTCTCATCGTCGATAGCACTATCTACGTACACCATAGGAAAGGGACAAGAACATAATGATAGTGCTCCTCACGATCAACAAGTGACTTTTTATTACTCATATGAACCTACTTCATGAGATCACCAATCACATAGGTTGGGTTACCATCACTCTTGACCTATGTTTTATGTTTAAGTTCCATTCCCCTCGATGTACTTTCCACAAACTTCCTATTTAGTGGTATTGTCAGAGGATCTGCCAAATTCATCTCTGACCTCACATAGTCAAGGGATACTATCCGATGATCTAGCTGCGGCCTCACAGTAGAGCGCCTTTGGCGTATAAGCCTACTCTTCCCATTAAAAATTTTATTTCTGGCTTTCGCAATTGTAACTTGACTATCTCACTGGATAGACGCAGATGGTACCGGTTTTCACAAATGGAAAGATCACCAAGAAGGTTCTTAAGCCATTCGGCTTCACTAAATACATTCTCCAACGAAATAAACTCGGACTCTTTTGCAGACCGAGCAATACTGTAACGGCCGGTACTCACTATTCGTTATTCGGCTGTGTAACGATCGGTTTACGATCGTACCTATTTCGTGCACGTGCTTTTGACCGTGCACGTGTTTATCTTAGGCTTTGTTTGTGTTTGAAAATTATGGTGTGATATGTCGTTGTGACCCTCTCGGAGAGTATTAATTTGTGGCACTAATTTGAAACGTCATTTCACGGGTTGTTCCCCCACGAATTTAGCATATTTGAGGAGACATCACGTTTTTCACTTTTGTCGCGTGACCTTTTTATTTTTAGTTTCTTTCCTCGTCATCGAAATTGTGAACCGTCTTCTTAGTTCCTTTTCTCTCGTCATCCGATCGCCCCAGTATTTATCTCATGATTTTTGGGCTTCGTTTGACCCACTTTCACTATTTTGCCCAATATATGAGTTTAACCCACTAACTTTTATATAATTATCCCAACCCATTAATCCCTAGCCACTTATTTGAATTTTGGACCAACTCAGATGAGACTCACGCAGGCCGTTGCAATTCCACACGTATCACTTTTAATTGGGGTTTTTAAAATCTTATTAAAAAAGATAGATAACAACTTAACCCTATACCCTAACAACCTAGCTCACGTGAGCCTACCCATGTTTTTCTCAGCCCTAACCTATTTAACAATAGCCTAGGGCTATTTGTTACACAGCAAACACATTGTTTCAGCCGGCCCTAGTTTTCTACCCACGCAAACCCCCCGAGCGCCGTACTTTGCGCTCTCGACCTCCAACCCCTCACGGCCCCGTCCCCACAACACCTAGCCACGCCGGAGGCCCGCCCGGTGATCCGCCAGCGCAGCCGTCGCGTCCACAGTGCCCTACAGTAATGGGAACAGCAGCAGCGGCTGTCTGCCGTCGCTGCTGCCGCCCGCTGCCACTGCCGGCGGCTCCGACCGCCGCAGCCCCCCTCTGACCCTATTCCGCTATACCCCTACCACCATATCGCCGGAGACTTCCTGAAACAGCCGACCAGGTCGATGTTTTCGCGGCAACAACGTTTCATCGCGTCGCATCGACGGTTCTTCGCCCCTGACGCACGCAGCGGCCTCCCGTCCGTCATCCGACACCACCTCGCTAGGTCAACCGCGAGGAGAACGCTGTTTATGCACGTAAGCATGTGTTTACTTATTACTCTTCAACACACAGAATCTGTTAGTCTTATAAACCTGTTTTAGGTTAGAGTAGAAATTAGAATTCATGTTATTAAATTTCGATATTAGTTGATAATAATAATCTTAAGCTGAATTCTTTTGGGTTAGTTGTTAGTATTGTTTCTAAGTTAGCTGATGCAGTAACTGTGTTCCTCAAGATTAACACCCTTCATACCATAGCTGCTTTTTCCCACTTATTAAATACTTGTCCGCAATTGATATTTGGTTGTCATTAACTGTATAATTTGTTAGGGTATAGTAGGGTTTTTATTATAATTTATGTTTTCTTAGTACCATGTTAATATCCTATGTGTTGGATCCTGTGGATGGCAAACAACACTAGAAGGGGGGGTAGAATAGTGTTGTGTATATAATAAACTTTTTCGGTCGTTGATGTTTAACACAAATAAAGTCCTTCTAATGTTGCCTAAGAAACCAAGTAGAGTGATATATGCTTGGTTCTTAATCAACAAAAAAATCTTAAATAAAGTATTAAAGAAATTGAGTTAAGATCAGAAAAGTATAACTTTAACAAAGATATCTTTACAAGTAGATTTGTATACATCGGAATTTAAAGAGACAATCTTTACAATAAATTAACAATGAGTTACAGAGATTAACAATAAAGAATGCTTATACAAAAGAAATTACAAGTCACAGAAAACAAACGCAGACAAGAGGATTTTTATCCTGGTTCCCCGTAACTCGGGTACGTCCAGTCCCCGACCAATCCGGTACGAGATTTCCACTATCTGCCTTGGCAAATACAAGCACCTAACTTCACTCGTTAGGATTTTCAACGACCTAGACTTGTCTAGGATTTCCAACCCTTGCCTCACAAACCGAGGACTTTCCAACTTGCAACAACTAGACTTGTCTAGTGTTCCAACACAATAAGAGATTTATCCAATACTCTACAATAAGTGATAGAGATTGGTTTATACACCCGATTCTATAGCCAATCAAAAGATAGACAATTTGTGTAGTGGCTTAATAGAATGATAGTCTAGATCACACAAAGATACGAGATAAGTTCTTTGTGATCTAGAGCTTTTTCAAAAATCCTTCAAATAAAATTAGAGAGAATACTAGTAAGGATCTTGAAAAACAATTTAGCCAATAAAAAATAATAGGATGATCTTCAAAAAGAATGAGAAACTATTGCAAGATCAAAACAGAAATTAAATTGGCTAGAGAGAAAATTAGAGAGCTTTAATTCAAGAGAGCTTTCACAAATTTGATTTTCAATGTTGTATTTTTCACAAAAGAATTCAGCTCTATTTATAGAGAAAAACTGAGATTTGAATTTCAAATTTCGTTTGACTTTTGTCCCAAAAATTTCGGAGTAAATTGGTCAAAGGATATGACCAAGCCCGATAGGGCAGTTGTGGATGGCAAACAACACTAGATGGCAAACAACACATCAAAGTTTCTTTCCTAGTCCTGCAAGCTCATTTGTAATGTTAGTAAAACGAGTATTCACATTAGTGATACGCTCTCCTTCTTCCATTTTAAAAGATTCAAATTTTGAATGTAATACATTTATTCGAGATTCTTTTACCTTTTCTGTACCTTCGTGACTTACCTGAAGAGTATGCCAAATTTGATGTGCTGTCTCACATTGGGAGACTCGATTGAACTCATTTCCTGTAACAGCGCAAAACAAAGCATTCATTGCTTTTGCATTGAGATTAGCTCTCTTCTTGTCGTCGACAGACCATTTTCCAAACTCAACGTCGGTGGGTGCGATGTACGGGACTTTGGTGATAGTCCAGGCTTCAATGTTCAATGACTCTAGGTGAGTCTTCATTCGGATCTTCCAGCTGGCGTAGTTGGTTCCGTTGAATAGAGGTGGTCGCATAGTGTTCAGTCCTTCGGAGTGAAAAGATGTTGACGCCATCACTATTGTAGCCTCGCTCTGATACCAAGTGTTGGATCCTGTGGATGGCAAACAACACTAGAAGGGGGGGTTGAATAGTGTTGTGTATATAATAAACTTTTTCGGTCGTTGATGTTTAACACAAATAATGTCCTTCTAATGTTGCCTAAGAAACCAAGTAGAGTGATCTACGCTTGGTTCTTAATCAACAAAACAATCTTAAATAAAGTATTAAAGAAATGGAGTTAAGATCAGAAAAGTATAACTTTAACAAAGATATCTTTACAAGTAGATTTGTATACAGCGGAATTTAAAGAGACAATCTTTATAATAAATTAACAATGAGTTACAGAGATTAACAATAAAGAATGCTTATACAAAAGAAATTACAAGTCACAGAAAACAAACGTAGACAAGAGGATTTTTATCCTGGTTCCCCGCAACTCGGGTACGTCCAGTCCCCGACCAATCCGGTACGAGATTTCCACTATCTGCCTTGGCAAATACAAGCACCTAACTTCACTCGTTAGGATTTCCAACGACCTAGACTTGTCTAGGATTTCCAACCCTTGCCTCACAAACCGAGGACTTTCCAACTTGCAACAACTAGACTTGTCTAGTGTTCCAACACAATAAGAGATTTATCCAATACTCTACAATAAGTGATAAAGATTGGTTTATACACCCGATTCTATAGCCAATCAAAAGATAGACAATTTGTGTAGTGGCTTAATAGAATGATAGTCTAGATCACACAAAGATACGAGATAAGTTCTTTGTGATCTAGAGCTTTTTCAAAAATCCTTCAAATAAAATTAGAGAGAATACTAGTAAGGATCTTGAAAAACAATTTAGCCAATAAAAAATAATAGTATGATCTTCAAAAAGAATGAGAAAATATTGCAAGATCAAAACAGAAATTAAATTGGCTAGAGAGAAAATTAGAGAGCTTTAATTCGAGAGAGCTTTCACAAATTTGATTTTCAATGTTGTATTTTTCACAAAAGAATTCAGCTCTATTTATAGGGAAAAACTGAGATTTGAATTTCAAATTTCGTTTGACTTTTGTCCCAAAAATTTCGGAGTAAATTGCTCAAAGGATTTCAAAATTTGAATTTCAAAACGTCTGAAATTTACAGCTGGTAGTCGACTCCCTCATATAGGTAGTCGACTCCCAGAGGGATCTAGGAGATTTTGATCCCTGACAGGTAGTCGACTCCCTACTAGTGGTAGTCGACTCCCAGAGGAGTTTTTCCTGCTGTTCGTCTAGTCAAACAAGTAGTTAGCTCCAGGGTGCGTGGAGTTTCACTACGAAAATTATGAAGTGACTAGAAAAGCTCTTGAAAACTATTTTGAAGATAGTTAAAATTATTTTCGAAATCATTTGTGTGTGTGTTGTCTATTTGATATGGCTTTAACAAATACCCTAAAAGACACGACACACTCACACTAGACTCTGAACAAGTCTTCGGAAGTTTTGGTCAACTTGATGAAGTGAAGGCGAGTTTCTCTTTGTGCTTCTCGAGCTTGAACTTCATCACTTGAGTTTAGCCATGTTCGTCTTTGTCGTGGAGCGTTGATGCGTGCTTCTTGGAGTATAAGTAGAGCTTCACGAAATCTGCACACTTTAAGTGTAGTGTAGTTAGTACACTAAGCATTCATTTGATGTGCTCATCATCAAAATAAATTGGGTGGAATTCAATTTCCATCACTATGTTGGCCATATAATTTATCTTAGGATAGATTGTTAAGTCAGTAACTGTATTTTTAAGTTTGGTGTAAGTTATTAATGTTAATAATTAAGTAAGTGATTGTTTAGCCCTATGTTGTCTGTTGTAGACCTTTGTACTAGCAACTTAACTTAATTATAAAGTTTATAGCGTTAATAATGATGTGACACCCCCGTAGGACAGAAGACTTAATTAAAATTGGGTCACTAGACGTTTTAGGACTTTTCTAATTATTCTAGTCGTCATCACAAACTCATTCGTGCACGTATTTTATTAACAGAGAACCGGACGTTCCGTACGCTCGCAAAACCGGAATCCAACCCCTGACGTCGCTACCCGACGTCAGAGTAGCTCTCGCGTCGTGTTGAGGTAAGCCGCTATCCGTAGGAACCCCAACTTGCCTGTTGATCAACTTAAAACTTGTAATCGCTAATTGTTTTGTAACCCACTAATTAAGAATAATAAATTGGGACTGTAGGCTGGATTGTTTTGTGAGCACGTAGGTAGACTCGAACTAATTGAGCAGGATCGTGACTTGGTTATCGTTCATGCAAGTGAAATTTGCCAATTAGTGCTTTAGGTCATGTCTTAGGCTATTTCTTGTTTTAGGCGTAAAAGAGACTAGGCGACGAAATGATGCTTGCCTAGACGCAATTTTAAGATCTAGCTTGACAACGAAGCTAGATCTATCACCCTGCCATGTCAATCTTGCATATCTGCATGTAACATTTAATTTCATAACTATACATTCAATACTTGTGCTCTGCCTGTCACGTTTAAATTCCTTACCTGTACGCATTTAAATTACAACTGCCATGCCATGTCATCCATGCTTGAGTGTTGCATTCGTAGCACACGCTACTATACTTGTACTTCCTTGTTCAGGCTAGGCACCTGCGTTGCAGGCACAACCCTATGCCAAATACACTTCCTGACTTGTGATCCAGAAGCGGGCCACTTGTGTTGGTCAAAAGCCAATGCCCGATACATGTGGTGGGGTAGGGATAATCGATCAATTGAGCTTAGGAGTTGGCCCGTACAGCCACTCTAGCCAAAAGGCGTAATCTCTGTGCACGACGTGTTTACTTGACTTGTGAAATCCATGTGATTGTTTAGTAGCTAGCTACCCATGCCATGATGTACTTGTGCCTTGTTAAACTTGTTGCCATGTCATACTTGTCGCATTTATTTAATTGTTGCATCCATACTTTAAACTGCCATGTCATCGCATAGTTTTAGAACTGCTAGGTTGTTTCCTCCTTTTAGTTTCCTTGCACAAGTCTCTTGTAGACTTGCTGAAATGCGCCCTTGTCTCTTTGGGTGTCGCATGTTAGTTACTGAGCCAGAGCCCGTTGCTGAGGACAGGGTGTTTGTTGATATTGAGCCTGGGTCCACCTTTGACGTGGAGTGCGAGGACACTGGCGACCAGTCGTAGAGACGTAGTTCTGTGTTACTTTCTGCTTAGTCTGTTGTTAGGTTGTCGGTACGTAGCACCTTTTCTCTTTTCTATAAGTTCGTTCATTTCTGTTGGCCATGTTGGGGCCTTTTAGACTTTTCTTTTAGCCTGGTGGCTTTTTTGTGATGTTGAGATTCTATTTGTGGACTTTCTGAGATTGGAATAACATATCTGTCTCTTTTCTTTTATTATTATCTTTGTTCTGTGTCGCATTTGCAAGGAGCTATACTTGGTTAATCCAGACGCTTTACAGACTGGAGCCTCACAGCTCCAAGTATGAGCGGACTTTTCACGCCTCGCCTCCATTTTAGGAAAGCGGGTCGTAACAGGTTTTATTGGTAGCCCATGCAGGTCCACTGGAACTGCGAATTATCAGAACAACGATAATAAAAAAATAGAACGTCCATTAAATAAATTAAAACATCCAAATCATAAGCCTTGAGTCTAATTTTTATCGTTTCCTATGTCTTAGGTGGCTGGTAGATGTGTTGCCCGAACATCTGTCTCAGCTTAATAGGGGATCCATTAGATCAGGACTATAGTAAGACTTAGTTAGACATCTGTGCTTGCTAGTTAGAGGTCCCTGATTGTTAGCTAGACCCATTGCTAGAAACTGATATAATCGTCTTAGGAGTTACCTTAGTGGTTCCTGTCTAGCTCTGACCATGTAGACTTCTAGAATTCCTCTAGTCGTTCGCTTGGGTTCAACGATTTCGGGCCAAGCTGAACGTAATTCATTACAGTCTAGTTCCTTGAAAGTCGTAGCGCTTAGTTTCTTAATCTTTAGTTGGTCGACCGTAGGAGTTTCCCGTAGATTTTCCTGAGTCATATCCTAGGCGTGTTTATGTTTCGATCATGCGACCATATTTCTTGCCCTCGATTCACGAGATCGCCTCATGACGATCGTCGATAATTTTCGAATCTCTTCGTTACAAATCTTTAATCTTCTGAAAGTATTTTTGATATTCCTCATTCGCTAAGTTCAAACCCGTTCGAAAACTTTTAATATATTTACTTAGACTTTGTACTCTTCCGTTGACCTAAATTCATTTTTATTGAATTTCGAAACTTTTGTCGAGATTTTCATTACTATTTTATGATATTTTTCCAGCCTATACTTTTTACACCTATATAAATACCTTGTCCTTTTCATATACAAATTTTATTATGAACCATACTTCTATTTCCCTAAATAGATTTATAATTTTCTTTTCTTACTTATGCCATTGAAAATTATTCGGGTAACTCATCGCGCTTACCTTTAATGTATTTTTCTAAGTTACATGAGACTTCAGCATTCAGCGTGACGATTTTATACTCATCATTTTCCTGCTTCAAATTTTTGTAAAATACTATCTTCATTTAAATTTATCTTCAATTGTAAAATAATCCATTCACCTCCATACTCATTATTCTGCGTCTAATTCTTACGTCGTGATTTAACCTTCATGTTACCCTTCTACATTTTATAAGGATCTTATTTTATAACTTACATTTTAGTAATTCTTACTTCGTATTTTATCTCTTCCTTCCTTACTTGATTATTCTGAATTATATATTTTGTTCCACCCAACCAAGCCATTCCCTTGTATGTCGCCTCACCCGAACCCGTTCATCCCGATCTTGTTTCATTTAAATCTCGATTTCGGTTTCCTCACTATTGTTTATTTATCACATTAGTGCTTGCTGTTGCCTACGTTAACCTTGGTGTAGTATGGTGGACCAATTAGTATAGATTGTGATGTCGTGGTAGTGCATATAATTACTTGGTATATATGAAGTTGTATGTGTGCTAGTATTTATATGTATGTGTGTGGATAGCTAAACCACTCTGGGGGATGTCTGTGTATATGAGGACTAGTGTTAGGATGTCTACTGGGGGTGTATGTAGTTGGAGATAATGATTAATGGTTGAAATAAATGTTGGTAAAGTTAGGTGTATATTAGGTATAATGATACTAGGGTACCTATAGTTAAACGTGCATGCCTATTATTTGATCTATATGTTAGTACGTGTGGGCGTGTGCTCGTACGTAGGTATGTGCTTACTATATGAATATGAGTGATATATGTACGGTAATAGGGTTATAAAATTTGTTTGGTATTGTTTGCCTTTGCGGAATGTTGTGTGTGCGTGTATACCTCGAGGTATACACGATTATTGCATGTCTTAACTATGTATGGATAAGTAGATGTGTTGGTATACTAGTTATAAGTAGAAGGATATGGTGGGAATATATGTGTTACATGTGTGTGACTATACAATGAGTGCATGTATTAGGGAGTGTATTATAATTATACGTGTGCTGATGTCTGTAATATTATTATGGTATGTAAAGTGATTGAACTATGTGGTGTTACCTGACTAAATATTAAGTGTGTTTGACATTATGGTGTGTATATGGTTATATTGGTAGATGTGTATACGTTGGAGTGGTATTGGTATAGGCTTAAATACCGTGTTACGTATATAGAGTATTCTGATATGTGTCTTGAGTCTCACTCAAGCTTGAGTGGGTATACTCTAGGTATATTGTTACATATGTCTGTGGTTTGCGTGTAGTACCATGAATATAGCAATGGATGATGTATGTATAGTGATAGGATTGTTTGCGCTTGGTTGTGTTATGCACATGATTGTGGGTCGCTATACCAGTATATAGTTATAGGTGTCGACCTTGTGGTATAGTTATTTACTAAGGACATGCCTGTGTGAACGTATGTGTGCTAGCTAAACTAGGTGTACAGATGTGCTGAGTATATAGTGGCATGATTGGTATATATGAATGAAATGTTAACGTGTGTGGGTGTGCACCATGCACGGGTAAGTATGTGCTTAGTTATAGGTATTGGTGACTATGGTACGAATGGCGTATCGTGAATATAGTTATAGGATGGTATGTGATGTGAATATATGGTGAAATATTTGCATGCATTTGAATGACTATTTAATTCTGAAAATTATAGTAGTGGGGAATGTATATTAGATATAGTAAACATTGATTTAATAATGGTATGTTGTGACTACATATGTTGATGTGTTTGGTATTGAATGTATACTAGGAAATATTAGGGAGTAGTATACCCATATTTGTTTTCTGCATAGGTAGTTATCTATACATGAAGTGCTACGATTGTATTTGCTAGTGTGAACTATTTAATTGTTTGGGAGTATGTGCACCAGGGTATGTAATTAGTGTTTAATAGTTATATAGGGATGTACGTGACTATATGAATGATTGAAATATGTGTATAAATTTGACTGGCTATGATAGGTGTAAGTGTGTAATGTGCGTGAATATATACATGTTAGTAGAGTTATTGTTTGACAATCTAGTGCATATATAAGCACTTGTGATGTGATTGGAAAAGCTACTAGTCTGGCTAGAGTTATATTTATAGTTAGAAAGTCCGAGTACGTACTTTATTCTAAGGTGGTTAGGATGTAACGGCCGGTACTCACTATTCGTTATACGGCTGTGTAACGGTCGGTTTACGATCGTACCTTCTTCGTGCACGTGCTTTTGACCGTGCACGTGTTTATCTTAGGCTTTGTTTGTGTTTGAACATTATGGTGTGATATGTCGTTGTGACTCTCTCGGAGAGTATTAATTTGTGGCACTAATTTGAAACGTCATTTCACGGGTCGTTCCCCCACGAATTTAACATATTTGAGGAGACGTCACGTTTTTCACTTTTGTCGCGTGACCTTTTTATTTTTAGTTTCTTTCCTCGTCATCGAAATTGTGAACCGTCTTCTTAGTTCCCTTTCTCTCGTCTTCCGGTCGTCCCAGTATTTATCTCACGATTTTTGGGCTTCGTTTGACCCACTTTCACTATTTTGCCCAATATATGAGTTTAACCCACTAAATTTTATATAATGATCCCAACCCATTAATCCCTAGCCACTTATTTGAATTTTGGACCAACTCAGATGAGACTCACGCAGGCCGTTGCAATTCCACACGTATCACTTTTAATTGGGGTTTTTAAAATCTTATAAAAAAGATAGATACCAACTTAACCCTATACCCTAACAACCTAGCTCACATGAGCCTACCCACGTTTTTCTCAGCCCTAACCTATTTAACAATAGCCTAGGGCTATTTGTTTCACAGCAAACACATTGTTTCAGTCGGCCCTAGTTTTCTACCCACGCAAACCCCCCGAGCGCCGTACTTTGCGCTCTCCGACCTCCAACCCCTCACGGCCCCGCCCCCACGCCACCTAGCCTTGCCGGAGGCCCTCCCGGTGATCCGCCATTGCAGCCGCCGTGTCCACAGTGCCCTACAGCAACGGGAGCAGCAGCAGCGGCTGTCTACCGCCGCTGCCGCCGCCCGCTGCCACTGCCAGCGGCTCCGACTGCCGCAGCCAACCTCTGACCCTCTTCCGCCGTACCCCTGCCACTATATCGTCGGAGATCACCTGAAACAGCCGACCAGGTCGCTGTTTCACGGAAACAACATTTCATCGCGTCGCATCGACGGTTCTTCGCCCCTGACACGCGCAGCGGCCTCCCGTCCGTCATCCGACACCACCTCGATAGGTCAACCGCGAAGAGAATGATGTTTATGCATGTAAGCATGTGTTTACTTGTTACTCTTCAACACACAGAATCTGTTAGTCTTATAAACATGTTTTAGGTTAGAGTAGAGATTAGAATTCATGTTATTAAATTTCGGTATTAGTTGATAATAATAATCTTAAGCTGAATTCTTTTGGGTTAGTTGTTAGTATTGTTTCTAAGTTAGCTGATGCAGTAATTGTGTTCCTCAAGATTAACACCCTTCATACCATAGCTTCTTTTTCCCACTTATTAAATACTTGTCCGCATTTGATATTTGGTTGTCATTAACTATATAATTTGTTAGGGAATATTAGGGTTTTTATTATAAGTTATATTTTCTTAGTACCATGTTAATATCCTATGTTGGCCATATAATTTATGTTAGGATAGATTGTTAAGTCAGTAACTATATTTTTAAGTTTGGTGTAAGTTATTAATGTTAATAATTAAGTCAGTGATTGTTTAACCCTATGTTGTATGTTGTAGACCTTCGTACTAGCGACTTAACTTAATTATCAAGTTTATCGCGTTAATAATGATGTGACACCCCCGTAGGACAGAAGACTTAATTAAAATGGGGTCACTAGACGTTTTAGGACTTGTCTAATTATTCTAGTCGTCGTCACAAACTCATTCGTGCACGTATTTTATTAACAGAGAACCGGACATTCCGTACGCTCGCAAAACCGGAATCCAACCCCTGACGTCGCTACCCGACGTCAGAGTAGCTCTCGCGTCGTGTTGAGGTAAGCCTCTATCCGTAGGAACCCCAACTTGCATGTTGATCAACTTAAAACTTGTAATCGCTAATTGTTTTGTAACCCACTAATTAAGAATACTAAATTGGGACTGTAGGCTGGATTGTGTTGTGAGCACATAGGTAGACTCGGACTGATTGAGCAGGATCGTGACTTGGTTATCTTTCAGGCTAGTGAAACTTTCCAATTAGTGCTTTAGGCCATGTCTTAGGCCATTTCTTGTTTTAGGCGTAAAAGAGACTAGGCGACGAAATGATACTCGCCAAGACGCAATTTTAAGATCTAGCTTGACAACGAAGCTATATCTGTCACCCTGCCATGTCAATCTTGCATATCTGCATGTCACGTTTAATTTCATAACTGTATGTTCTATACTTGTGCTCTGCCTGTCACGTTTAAATTCCTTACCTTTACGCATTTAAATTACAACTTGACATGCCATGTCATCCATGCTTGAGTGTTGCATTCGTAGCACACACTACTAAACTTGTACGTCCTTGTTCAGGCTAGGCACCTGCGTTGCAGGCACAGCCCTATGCCAAATACACTTCCTGGCTTGTGATCCAGAAGCGGGCCACTTATGTTAGTCAAAAGCCAATGCCCGATACACGTGGAGGGGTAGGGATAATCGATCACTTGAGCTTAGGAGTTGGCCCGTACAGCCACTCTAGCCAAAAGAGTAATCTCTGTGCACGACGTGTTTACTTGACTTGTGAAATCCATGTGATTGTTTAGTAGCTTGCTACCCATGCCATGATGTACTTGTGCCTTGTTAAACTTGATGCCATGTCATACTTGTCGCATTTATTTAATTGTTGCATCCATACTTTAAACTGCCATGTCATCGCATAGTTTTAGAACTGCTAGGTTGTTTCCTCCTTTTAGTTTCCTTGCACAAGTCTCTTGTAGACTTGCTGACATGCGCCCTTGTCTCTTTGGGTATCGCATGTTAGTTGCTGAGCCAGAGCCCGTTGCTGAGGACAGGGTGTTTGTTGATATTGAGCCTGGGTCCACCTTTGACGTGGAGTGCGAGGACACCAGCGACCAGTCGTAGAGACGTAGTTCTGTGTTACTTTCTGCTTAGTCTGTTGTTAGGTTGTCGGTGCGTAGCACCTTTTCTCTTTTCTGTACGTTCGTTCATTTCTGTTGGCCATGCTGGGGCCTTTTAGACTTTTCTTTTAGCCGGATGGCTTTTTTGTGATGTTGAGATTCTATTTGTGGACATTCTGAGATTGGAATAACATATCTGTCTCTTTTCTTTTATTATTTTCTTTGTTCTGTGTCGCATTTGCAAGGAGCTATACTTGGTTAATCCAGACGCTTTACAGACTGGAGCCTCACATCTCCAAGTCTGAGCGGACTTTTCACGCCTCGCTTCCATTTTAGGGAAGAGGGTCGTGACAAATACATGTTTGCTTGGATGATTTCCAAGACACCGCACCACCACCAAGTGTAAAAACATAACCACATGTGGATTTATGATCATCTAAATCAGAGATCCAGTTTCCATCAGCAAAACCTTCTAAAACTGATGGATCGCAATTAGTCTCCTTCCTGACTCTTTTACTCCTTACTTCTACCTCATCATCATTATCAGTGATTGAGCATCAGAAGGGTGTGATGAGTGAGATGCAGAAGTCAACCTAACATTATCCATCTTCATTGGAAATTTGTGCTCAAAGAAATTAGCATACTTGGTTTCAACAATAGTGTTAGGCTCCAGGATATTTAGCTCACTTCTAACAACTAGGAGTCTATATGAAGTACTATTTTGAGCATAGCCAATAAACATGCAATCAAAGGTTTTAGGACCTAATTTTCTTTTCTTAGGTTCTGGTAAAAGAACTTTAGCTAGGCACCCCCACACTTTGAGGTAAACAAGGTTTTATTTATTTAAAACAAACAAACTCAACTCTTTTTATGGCACACTACTTACGAATGGTCAAGACAACTGACAAGTTTATCAACAATTTGTTCATGCAAATCAGATGATCTATATGCAAGAGTGGGTATATAGTCCTACAAACTAAAGACCAGCATAAAACAGAAGTTTCAAAATACAACACAACTAATGGAGCATATATATTTTGCAGTGATAGTAATCAACTTGAAGCAGTCAGAGATCGTTTGGCCATAATTAATGTACATAAAAAAGATGCAAAATGATGATATGGCACCATTTCCTGTAACATTATCATAACCAAAATAAACATTTCACCTTTGAAGCAGATGGCTAAATATGTAACATGCACTTAAATTTATCCAGAAGTTTGACACATATCCGAGACTGTCAGATATAAGAAATAAGAAAAGTAAATATGGGCGCAAAAAATTAATTTCGGAACAACAAGAAATGAGTAGTTATCCCTTTTATTTTCTAAGAAATCATTTTAACTTGGACAATGCTAAATGCACCGAAGGAATTGCAGTGCAAGGTCCTTTAACTTTAGCATATCGTTTCCCAATTTTACAAATGAATTTCTATCTACTTCATGTTCCTCATGATAACAAGCAGTTTCAGTTAACTTGCATCCACATCACTCCATTCTAAACAATTAGATAACCCATCCAAGAAAATTGGCCATTAAATGTTGACTGTTTCAATGGAAACGCCAAAAATACATTGCATGAAGAAAATGGCAAAAGACCTACAGCTTTCAAATCACAATCCTCACTTACAAATAACAAAACAAAAATCATTTCAAAACTTGCCTCATTTCTATTTTCACATCCGAGAACATGCAATTACTAGCCATCAAAATTTTGGTAACATAAACGAAAAAGATGTTCTGTTTTGGATTACACCCCCCTGCAACCACCTAATGACAAAATGCAAGAGACTTAGAGATCCACAAAAACATTTTCCTATTGGTACTTTTTATTTTATTTTATTTTATTTAAAATAACAAATACAACCATTAGCAATGGAACAAACAAACAACTAGCAAATGAAATCAAAGGCTCGACTTTTGGCACAAAAAGAGATTTTAAAAATAAATAGATATGTATTCCATATTAGAATACTCAAAAGGTCTTGATAGCATCCTCCTTATTCTCCTAAATGGAAGAAGAAGAAGCATTCAGCAGATCAATTTCATGTTATGATAACTTAATACAAATGCGAGATCATTAGCTTAGCATTACTCCTCTATAAATTTAGAGTTCAACTCTATGTTAAGGGCTTCATTATAATTTGGACATCATCTAAAAACTAGTCATTGCCAACCAACAACAAATTCTTGGCTGAGTTGGCTCAAGGAGCATGGAAAGAGACAAGCTTGAAAAATATGATAATCACCAAACATCAATAATGTCAACATTTTTCATGTTTAAGCTCATGCAATCCAAGAAACAAGTCTCAAAATTTTGTATGGATGTCCAGAAAATGTAACTACCAATAAATCCAAATAACGATGAATGGCAGCATATCTATTGCATGATTGACGTGCGCTTATATTTCATATAGTCACGCACGTTTTCTTTTGTGTTTCTCCGTGTTTTCCGCCGTCTCTTATTCGTTTTCGTATATTTTTCCCGTTTTCTTTCACTTTTCTTTGTTTATCCATGATTGCAGGAGTTCGACCACGTAGGGGACGTTTTACGATGATATCCCAAGTCCCCGGAGCAACGGGAGAAGTCACGTGTGATCCAGGGGGTCAAACGTCGAAGAATTCATCTTTCAGCCCCTCACCCGGTCGGTTGATCATCTTCAACCGATCGGGTGATGCACGCGTGCACCACCCGGTCTCTACCGCAGCTCACAAAGAAGTCACCCGACCGGTTCACAGACCAGTTCTGCGGGCGGCTGTTCTCTGTTTTTTCGAGCAGAATTCCAACCGATCGGGTGACTCTCACCCGATCGGTTCATCTGTAGCTGAGGAAAAAGAGCTGAAGACACGGGCGTCGAACCGACCGGTTCACCCGACTGCTCCAAGATCCAACCGATCGCCCAAGAACTCACCCGATCGGTTCATGAGGTCGGGTGAAAACTCGCTGTTTTCTGTTATTTATCTGTAATGGATCAACCGACCGGTTGACTTGTCAACCGATCGGTTGATGCGTAAGTCTATATATAGAACCCCTAGGGTTCCAGAAACGAGAGCTGTTGTATTTTTTACTGTTTTATTTCCTTGTGACGGCTGTAATTGTTACTCTTAAGTAAGTTTTCAGATCTTTCTAAAATTTTAGTATTGTCTTTATTACTCCTTTACTTCCGCATTGCAATTGTTCGATTATGATTTCAACGGTTAAATTTCATTTAGATTGCTTTTTTCATGAATTTTTGTGAGTAGTTCCCAAATCTGGGATTTTGGTGGAAACCCCTTCGGGGGCTCTTCCCGATGCGTCCATAGGGTTAGGAAATCGATAGGGAGTAGGAATCTAACGGTTACGCGGGGCGTTTCATTGTAATCGGCGGGAAAAAGACCGCCTTTGACCGTTGGGCCAAGGGGGAATAAACTTGGCGGTTGACTCCCTAGCCATAGCTCACGCCTTTAGCGTAGACGCCAAATCCTAGCACGCGGGAGCGGCAGGATGAGACGTTGGGAGATATCGTTGCGGACTTAGTGCTCCCGGGATCGATTAGTGCTAATGGACACGGGAGTGCCCACTGATCGAATCCGGGAAGTCCGGTGTATCATCCTGGGCACCGACCGGAATATCGGGTCCATGGGACGCCGGTACCACTTTCAGAGGCAACGTCTCACCATTAGACCCTAATCCCGATCGCTATCCATACCCGTAGGCCGTATCGGCGAGAGTCTCTCGTCGGGTTGGAAACCAAAGTCCCGGGTTTACTTTCTTTTTGTTCATACGCTTTTATTTCCTTTCGTGACAACCATCTACCGATTCGGGCTAGCTCGCCCCTCGGGGTGATTCAGGTCCTACCTGACCCAAGCACAACCTCGCCTCCCTGAGTTCGATATTCCCACACCCTACACTAACCGTGAAACTTGCGGTAAATGACACCGTGCCGCCGCGCCGCAAGCGGGGCGCCGGTCAAGTTTATGGCGCCGTTGCCGGGGAGGCAACGTGCTTGATTATTTTGGGATCTCTTGAACCCTCGTGTCTAGCTCACATCCCTACCTCGCGATAATTTTCGCATTCTCCTTTTTCTTTTTATTTTTCTTATTTTTATTTCTTATTTTATCTGTCTCTTTCCCACTTGTCGCTTCACGGGTGTTTGTTGTTTTTCATGCGCAGGAGTTCAAGGAGTCTTGACGACTTGATCCCCCTCGATCCAGAGATTAACGCCACCCTTAGGCGCTTGGCCGCCGAGAAGCGGAGAAGGGAAGATCCCGAATCCATAGAGGAGAACACCCCACCTCAGAAGTCTCTGCTGGAATACTCGATGCCATCTATCGAGTCCACTTCCGCCATCCGTCCTCCAGCTATCACGGCCCAAAGCTTTGAGCTAAAGCCGTCATTGGTGACATGGATCCAGCAGGATCAGTTTGCGGGTGCACCCATGGAGAGCCCGATCGAGCACCTAGACTCGTTCTTGGAGAAGTGTGACACCTTCCGGATTAATGGTGTCACGACAGAGGCTATCCGTCTGAAGCTATTCCCCTTCTCTTTGCGAGACAAAGCCAAGCAATGGCTAAGGGGGAAGGACCCCAACACTTTCAACACCTGGGAGAAGCTCTCCAACGCTTTTCTGACAAAGTTCTTTCCTCCGGGGAAGACCATGAAGTTGAGGAGTGAAATCTCCTCCTTCTCCCAGGCCAGCCACGAGTCCTTGCATGAAGCTTGGACGAGATATAAAGAGATGCAAAGAAGATGCCATCACCATTAGCTTCCGAAGTGGCAGATTAGTAATCTGTTCTACAATGGGTTGAGGGATGACCTGAAATCTTCTATGGACGCCGCGGCTGGGGGTTCCTTCATGTCTAGAAGTGAGGAGGATGTCGGGCATATTCTGGAAAATATGGCATCCAACAATGAGCGGTGGTGTGACGAAAGAGCCACACCAAGATCTGGGGGTGTACACAGAGTCGAGGACGTCGACAAACATTCAAGCAAGTTTGACTTGCTTTCGACCCAGATCTCCGCACTAATGGTTGGAGCCGGTGGGGCCGATACACAGCAGATTTCAGCAGTAGAGTCCGGATTCTTCGGGGAATTCGACGGTGGTGACATCTCACCACCGTTGGATCAGGCGAGCGCACTATTTTACAACCCTACGGGAAATGCGCCGTACCCGCCAAGGACAAATTCCAACCCGGCCTACTCTCCGAACAACCGGAACCACCCGAACTTCAGTTACCGGCCACCATTTCAACCCTCGCCGCCTCAACAGCCGCAGCAACAAGCATATCAGCCGGCTAGGCCACAGCAGAGTCAGTTTCAACAGCAACAATATCAGCAACAACCATCTCAGCAACAATCTTACGCCCCCAGGAATCAGCAGCCGTTCCAGCAGCAGCAGCAGTATGGCCAACAAAGGGCCGTCTCTCCGGTTGAGTCTCTCTTGACTCAATATATTACCAACCAGGAGAGGATCAACCAGAAGCTGGAAATGGGTCAGCAGACCCTCACGGACCAAGTAACCCAGCTGGGGTTACAAGTGGCGAACCTTGCAAGGTCACAAAACCAATTACCGCCACAACCGGAGGTGAACCCGAGGGGATCAACCCAGACACCGGCACTCGTGCACGAGCACGCCAATGTGTCCGCTATCGTTCTGAGAAGCGGGACACAAATTCCTACTAGAGTGCCCCCTAGCAACCCGGAAGCACCATTGGTCGTTGAGAAACCGATCGAAAAATCAAACGACACCGGTGCTTCGTCATCAAATCCTATGACTCCGGAGGGAGTCTCTGAAGAAGAGAAAGAGAATAAGGAGGAAGAAAGCGCGAAAGCGTATAAACCCGATGTGCCATTTCCACAACGGTTGGCTCAGGTAAAGATTGATGAGAAATATGGCAAGTTCTTCGCCATGGTCAAGGACCTGAGCCTGCAAATCCCCTTCCTGGAAGCAATCGAAACAATCCCCTCCTATGCAAAATTCTTGAAAGATTTGGTGACTAGAGGGTCTAGAAAGGAGAAAGTAGTATTGACGGCGGAGTGTAGCGCTCTTATCCAGAGGGAAAATCCGCCGAAACTTAAAGACCCGGGGAGCTTTTCCAATCCTTGCACGATCGGGGCAGTGAAGATTCATCGTGCACTCGTCGATCTCGGAGCGAGTGTTAGTTTGATGCCCTTGTCGATGTACAGAAGGATAGGGATGGGTGATTTGGAACCCACCGGGATGACCCTACAACTAGCTGACCGGTCGGTAAAATATCCGGTAGGAGTTGTGGATGACCTTCCCGTGAATGTGAGAGGGGTGCATGTGCCTGTGGACTTTGTAGTCATGGACATGCCCGAAGATGCACACACCCCCATTATCTTGGGACGGCCTTTCATGGCCACTGCTGGCGTTCTAATAGATGTGAAGAACTGAAAACTCTCTTTGAACGTCAGCGGAGAGAAAGTTGAGTTTGATCTGGGATTATCCATGAAGCACCCCGATCCCCCTGATGACCCTGGATGCAATTTGCTTGAGATAGAAGAAGAAAAAGCTGTAGAGGAGAGCTCCTGGGAGATTCTCCTGAGAAACCCCCCCGATGACTTGGGGGATTTAGAAGATGAAGAAGGCCCCGAAGACAAAGAAGCTGCTGGAAAACCAAGTGCAGCGAGAACGACCCCTCCCGGGTTCCCCAAGGCTCCTCATGCGAGGAGAACGGGGAAAGAGCCCATGGATCTCACTAAAGACGAGGTCCGGATCCTGAAAAAGATGGCGGGAAGCGCCAACACCAAGGAAAAGCCCCCGGATCCCAAGAACAAGGGGGGTAGTCGAGCAAGTATTTTTCCAGCCGCTGACTACTCCAAGTTCCTTCAGCTCCAATGAAGAAGAGATGCCGAACTTTGGGCATCACCCGTACCAACCACCATGAGCATCTCTTGCGGGCGTCGAGCCAACGACGTTAAACAAGTGCGCTTCATGGGAGGCAACCCATGTTCTAAACTTTTTCTCCAATTTTAGCGTTATTTTTTACTTTATTTTATCTATTTTTATAAATAAAATCAGCCGCGAGAACATCCGTTCGGGGACTTAAACAATTTTATTGGTTTTTGCAGGAAACAAGCCCCAACCGATCGGGTGACAACTCGCCCGATCGGTTGGGATGTATCAGATACATGACGAGATCTGTCCCCATGTGACCCGATCGGTTGAGTAATGAAGAGACCGGGTGGCAGACCGGGTGATCTGGGAAGAACTCTCGGGAAATTTTGGGGAATATCAACCGATCGGTTGAGTTCGAGCACGATCGGTTGACCTGACCGGGTGAGCAGCCCTAAGTTCTCGAGAAAATGAGTGGAGCGGCCAACCGATCGGTTGACAAGTCAACCGATCGGTTCGCCTGTAGCATTTCTTCGGCAAGATTTTCGACCTAACCTTCAACCGATCGGGTGACATGTCACCCGATCGGTTCGACTTAAAACCCTATATAAACCCCCCCCGACACCCGCTCGTTTCCATCTCGCCCGATCGCAAAAACCCCCAAAATCTCGCCGTCGTTTCGCCTTCCCCTCTCTCCCAACAACCGATCTTCCTCCCCCACGGCCTCTACTCCTCCATTACTCCTTCTCCCCACCACCTCCATCAATCCCTCCATCATCTCAACCCTCTCTCTCCTCCCATTCCGAGATTTTGACCTAATTTTCCCCCAAACCACCCCCATTTCGAAAATTATTGCCGAAGGAGTTCGCCGCGGCTCCACGCCACTCTCGCTGAACAGTGTGGGGCATCTACGAGCAAGCTCCGCCATTCCGTTTGGGTACACTTGTTCCGAAGCTCAAATTTATATATTTGCCCTATTAATTGTGCTTGCTCGTTTGCTTGTGTAGTGTGCATCCACTGTTTTTGCACTCATTCTTGCTCACACACTCACACATGGCTCGGGATAAGGACAAAGGAAAAGAAATTATGCGGGAAGAGGAGCCGTCTCGAAAGAGACGAAAACAAACACGCCCCCCTTCCCGTACACGAGCACTTACACTTGGCCCTCCTCCACCTGTTATCCCCCCTGTGGACCCAATGTTGGGCCCACACGGGTATATTTTTCGGAACCAGGAGCACAAAGATTTTTACCGTCGGCTTGATGCTCGAGTGCATCTATCCACTAAGTTTCCGCACGCACGTACACTTGTCGATCTCGGTGTCTTCACCGAGGTCGAATCTCTTTTCGCTAACTTAGGATGGTTAGCCTTTCTTAATGCACATGCCGTATCCTACCCGGCACTCACACTCGAATTCCTCTCCACACTTACTTGGGAGTCCGGGTCGATCATTAGATTCCGGGTGCGTAACCGTAGTGTCACCATGAACCTGAACACGATTAACGATATATTTGGTTTCCCCAATCTCGGGGATGATTCCATCCGACACTACGGGTACACGCCCGAGTTTGATGTCGATCAATTCTGGTTCCGCCTCACGCTGATCCGCGACTACCCCCGAGGAAGGGCCAAGGCCTCCTCCATCATTCATCCCGTGTTTCGATTGGCCCACAGAATCATTTCATCTGCATTCTTTCCTAGGGACGAGTCAGGCACTGTGACTATCCCTGACCTTTTTATCCTTTGGGCCATGACTTTTCCTTATGTCCGGGATGATGATGGAGTTAGCTTCAGGGCCCCTACCGTCCCCATCCATGGCGGCGATTGGCTTGTTTACAAGCTACTTGAGATCAGCCGGGCCGGTAAGGGGAAGTTTTGTTGCGGGGGCATCATCACGATCATCTGCTCTCACGCCCAATTCAATATTACCATCCCCGGTAATCTTCCTGCTGCTGCAGGACCCTCACATCTTGATATTGATGTCCTGCGGCACATCCACATGATCAAACCCCGCTCGGATGGCCGCTTCATATTTCATTATGGCCACCCCCCAGCCCCTTACACCATTCTGCCCAACCCCGCTCGCATGACCCTTGCTCTCGTGGGAGATTGGACTTTCCCTCCTGATCCCGATTTCTTAGCTGGGTTGAATCTTCCTTTCTTTCCCGCAGACGCCCGCAGATCACCGTCCCCTGCCGCCCACTTAGGCGAGCAGGATATCCCTGCGTCTGGGGGAGATTTAGGGGCTGGCCCGAGTCGTCCCGTTTCTGCTCCGGGACCGATCACGTCTGAGCACCTCTTTGCGGCCATATCTGGCCTTGTCTCCTGTGCTGGCATGACCACTGCCGCCAGCACCTCTTCGACCTTACCTGGCGGCACCACCTCTGCCTCACGTCAGTCTACGTCTTTTGGTCGCCGTCAGGTATCTGCCCGTCTGGGGCTTGAGAGGGAGGTCGCTGCCCTTCGTGAGCTCGCCATGTCCTCTGCTTCCTCGGACCCATCGCCATCCTCCTTTCTTACTCACCCACGTTTCCTTGCACTTGAGAGGAACGTGGCGGCCATTCTCCGCCTTCTTACCCATATCCACGGACCACCTCCACCTTCACCACCCCCACCTTCACCACCCAGGCGATCTTCTCCTCCACCCACCCACACTTCTCCACATCCATCATTCCCCTCACCACATTCCTCCCCTCCCTCTTCACATCCCATCCCAGCATCCACTTCACCCCTCCCGACCACTTCCACCGCACCCACGCTACCTCACTCCTCCTCCGTCACTCCATACGTGCGCCGGAGGAAATTGTCGGTGCGCTCCAGATCCCTCCTACCACCTCCCACTACCGTCACCACCGCACCTACTTCCTCCACTTCTATTCCTCTCACCACCGCCTGGATCGCCTTCCTACCACCACCACCCACCACCACCGACACTCGTCCCATTGTTCACACCACCACTGCCCCTACTCCTTCGCCTCTTCCCCCACTTCTCAGCACACCCCCAGCCTCCCCCGACCACCCATCAACACCCTCTTCCAAGGAGGACGAGGACTCAGCTCCTCCTGCTTTCTAGATTCACCCCTTTTGTTTTTGACTCCCCCTTGCACATATCTGGATTTCATTGATCATATCATTTCGCTAGCACTTTCTGGTCTAGCTTGGGGGACGTCTATTTTGGTATGCTGTCGTGTTTTGTTTGTTTTTCTCATTTTGTGTGTGTGTGTGCTTGTTTTTCATTTTTTTGATTGTCGTGTCGTGTGGTTTTATTTTTATTTTTCATTTTGTTTGATTTTGATTTTGTTTTTTCTTTCTTTTTCAGTTTTATCTATGTGTTTTCCTCGTTTTCATTTCTTTTTGTGTCAGTGCGTATTCCCCCCCCCCATTTTCATTGCCCTCCCGTGCTCACTCATATTGCATTGAGGGCAATGCAAACTTCAGCTTGGGGGAGTCGCACTGTGTGCGTCGTTTGAGTCCTTCTTTTCGTGTTTTTTGTGTCGTTTTTCATCGTGTTTTTATTTTTTCTTGTTTTTCTTTTTTTAGCTCTTTCTCCTAGAAATGACTCCTATGATGAATCGCCACAAAGTCACACACAACTAGCATTGCATCGATGATCACACTCACTAACCCTAGGATTTCGAGTCCTCTTGCATTTCACGCATCGCAGGTCCACTTAGCTTTTTTGTGAGTCGTGTGTCGTGACTAGCATTTGGTGTGCTTCTGCTTTGTGATTTTACTTTATATACCTGTCCAGGAATGACCCCTAGATTATCATGCTCCAATTTGAATATGCGGCATATGTTTCCACTGTTTGCATGCTATATTTATATCGTATACTTCAATTCGCATGCGTCGGGATTCCACAACTAAGGACTAGGATAACCCATTTAGCCTACGCTCTATTTAGCGAGAATAGTTTCCTTTGCCCAAGTGTTTAGATTTCGACTTCTTTTTTTATTTTACTTGGTGCAAATCCCCTCGTCGTGTACCGTTCTCCCACTTGGGAGAGTACACATGTAAATATCCCAATATCCAAAAAATCCAAAAAAAGAGAGAAAAGAAAAACCCAAAAAAGGAAAGGAAGAAAGAAAAAAATATGTATATCCAAAAATCCAAAAAAAAATACAAATACCCAAAACCCAAAAAAAAAATTCCCGTGTGAATATTTTTTCATACTTGCCAAGAATAAAGGGAAGGCGAGAATTTGCACCGAGTGTTCTTCTCCACATCATCTCAACCCCCGTCGTTATCGAAAACACTTGGCTTAGGAACTTTTTAGCTAGTATCTAGGCTGTAGTGGCGTGATTTCCTTAACCCTAGTTGTGGAGTCCCCGATGCATGATACGCTTCTATTCCCACTCTTCTCATGCATGCTTGAACTTATATTCGCCGCTTAATTCAATTCGGATCGATATTTTGGGTTATATCTTGGATTTGTGTATATCGAGCCTCATAGCACATCGTAGAAAGCATCACCATTTGCTAGCACACGACGACGCTCACTCGCGCTTCACCGCGTGGACCCACGACACTTATTTGGACTCGCTTTCCTAGGTTTAGTGGTGTGATTTGGCGTTTGCTTACTTGGTGTGTCGTTTCTGATTTTGGTGGCTCTGATGGACGATCTAGGGTTTAGAGTTTTCTTTTTCTTTCTTCCTCTCTATTTTCCCCTTCCGAGCTCCTACTCTCACTCGTCTTCCTCGAGGACGAGGAAGAGTTCAGCTTGGGGGATTTTGACGTGCGCTTATATTTCATATATTCACGCACGTTTTCTTTTGTGTTTCTCCGTGTTTTCCACCGTCTCTTATTCGTTTTCGTATATTTTCCCGTTTTCTTTCACTTTTCTTTGTTTATCCATGATTGCAGGAATTCGACCACGTAGGGGACGTTTTACGATGATATCCCAAGTCCCCGGAGCAACGGGAGAAGTCACGCGTGATCCAGGGGGTCAAACGTCAAAGAATTCATCTTTCAGCCCCTCACCCGGTCTCTACCGCAGCTCACAAAGAAGTCACCCGACCGGTTCACAGACCGATTCTGCGGGCGGCTGTTCTCTGTTTTTTCGAGCAGAATTCCAACCGATCGGGTGACTCTCACCCGATCGGTTCATCTGTAGCTGAGGAAAAAGAGCTGAAGACACGGGCGTCGAACCGACCGGTTCACCCGACTGCTCCAAGATCCAACCGATCGCCCAAGAACTCACCCGATCGTTTCATGAGGTCGGGTGAAAACTCGCTGTTTTCTGTTATTTATCTGTAACGGATCAACCGACCGGTTGACTTGTCAACCGTTCGGTTGATGCGTAAGTCTATATATAGAACCCCTAGGGTTCCAGAAACGAGAGCTGTTGTATTTTTTACTGTTTTATTTTCTTGTGACGGCTGTAATTGTTACTCTTAAGTAAGTTTTCAGATCTTTCTAAAATTTTAGTATTGTCTTTATTACTCCTTTACTTCCGCATTGCAATTGTTCGATTATGATTTCAACGGTTAAATTTCATTTAGATTGCTTTTTCATGAATTTTTGTGAGTAGTTCCCAAATCTGGGATTTTGATGGAAACCCCTTCGGGAGCTCTTCCCGATGCGTCCATAGGGTTAGGAAATCGATAGGGAGTAGGAATCTAACGGTTACACGGGGCGTTTCATTGTCATCGGCGGGAAAAAGACCGCCTTTGACCGTTGGGCCAAGGGGGAATAAACTTGGCGGTTGACTCCCTAGCCATAGCTCACGCCTTTAGCGTAGACGCCAAATCCTAGCACGCGGGAGCGGCAGGATGAGACGTTGGGAGATATCGTTGCGGACTTAGTGCTCCCGGGATCGATCAGTGTTAATGGACACGGGAGTGCCCACTGATCGAATCCGGGAAGTCCGGTGTATCATCCTGGGCACCGACCGGAATATCGGGTCTATGGGTTGGAAACCAAATCCCGATCGCTATCCATACCCGTAGGCCGTATCGGCGAGAGTCTCTCGTCGGGTTGGAAACCAAAGTCCCGGGTTTACTTTCTTTTTGTTCATACGCTTTTATTTCCTTTCGTGACAACCATCTACCGATTCGGGCTAGCTCGCCCCTCGGGGTGATTCAGGTCCTACCTGACCCAAGCACAACCTCGCCTCCCTGAGTTCGATATTCCCGCACCCTACACTAACCGTGAAACTTGCGGTAAACGACACCGCGCCGCCGCGCCGCAAGCGGGGCGCCGGTCAATGATATATGCAAATAGAACACTTTCGACAAGAATTTTGTTGTCAAATCTGTTCAACATTAATATGCGAAATTACTTTGTTGGAGAGAACTTACTGTAATGGAACATGTGGGGTATATACAATACCAGGTTCTACTATTTGTCCAAGGACCAATATACCTCCACCATTGTCTGACCATTTTAAGCAATGAGAAAACACTTTTGGAGCAACCGCTGCAGAGGAGAGCTTTGAAATGACAGATAAGTCATTGAGTCCAAACCCAAAGATCACATCGACTGCCCTATCGGGTTTGGTCAGATCGCCAGATTGTGAGTTACTACATTTATTTCACGGACAACCCAGGACAAATGAATAAATCCACACAAATTTTAAGTTATACATTTAGCTATAACGTAGGCTCTATAACAAAAAGAAATATCAAAATGAGAAATTAAATAAGTGCACTCAGATCTACATCCAGCCAGAATTGCTGCAACACAATACGAAAATCACATGAATAAAATTCAATTCGCATTCTTTCAACTAGTTAAACATTGACAATTTTAAACTCTGTAACTCTCATTGAAGCCATTATAACCACCAACCAACATTAAATCAGTAGACATAAAATCAGAAGGTGGCTTCAAACCAATGCTTCAACTAAGAATTTAAACAAAAGTTACACATAAAAACTTTGAAAAACATAATTTTGCAGTATAATAAGCATTCAATTATACATGCCTGATGACAAGGATGAAAGCATATATATGTAAATGAAACGATATCATTGCATTGATGAAACAATTCGTCCGTTTTTTGTAGCTGGAAAAATTAAACAACTTTTTTGAACAATGTTTTTCAGTCACGAACAATGTTTAAGTGTTCTATCTCTCAATTTTATTCATCAAAGGCTACTAGACATGCAGAAACAATACGCTTGATACTCACAGGCTCTAGGGTCAAAAGGAACGAAAGAAATCATGACATGAAAATAAACTCATTCATGAGAACAATAGGACGAAAGTAGCATTGCAATCAACAGATACAAAAGACTAATATATAGCTGCAAGTTGAGAATATACAACAAGCAGCAAGCTAATGAGATGTGAATAATTTATTCATATTTATTCGCACTAAGATGTCAAAATCATCACGAGAATAAAGTTGCAGCCGAACAAAACAAGTGACTCAATGTAATTGAATTTCAGTCGGATTTTGAAAGTAGTAGAACAATTCAGTTTTTTTGAGAGATCAGGCAGAGCTGTAGTAGTAACAATATCAACATCCATAGATCTACTCTTTAGATTGTTGTAAAAATTAGAGATAATAGGATGGTGCTATTAAAAATCAGAGAAAGGAATGGACTTATCAGTAAGCCGAGGCGTGCTAGGCACTGTCCTTAAGAGTAGATTTCCGCCCCTCAGAGTGAGAACTCGGTGCAAGTCAGGTCCAGCGGCTACCATCCAGGATTCAACGACAATGGCCTTGTAAGTGTGCACTCACAATACAAGGCTCTAGCGAGCAGCAACAGTGCTTTGATCGCACAGGAAGAAGTAGAGAACCAACAAAGGATTTGCAGAACAGGAGCAGCTGTTCGTGTGGAAGCAGAGACGAACAGAAACAGAAACAACAACAACGAATAATTTTGAGGAGGAAGAACGAATTTTCACCGTTGAGAACTATTGAAAGGCTGAGTTTATATAGAGACTGTTGGGATTCCGTAATCAATAGAAAATAATGATTCAGCCATTAAAAATATGACAGTTGTGAAATTAAAACAGTGATTAAATGAAAATATGGTTGTTGAGACATGAAACAGCGCATTAATAGAGAATATGACTGTTGGGAAAACTGTAATGGGCCTTTAAATCCTTTAAAACAAAAGGGCAAAAAATCACGAGGATAAACTCGGGCACTCCGCGCGCGCACCCGTGAACACCCCCTGCGCAGGTGCGACGCCAGCGCACACACGCTAAGGGTTTTCAGATCCGTCGCCCACATTTTCCATTCGGCCCAACCTGATTTGGGCTCGGTTCCGGTTTGGGCTCATGCGCCCGCGAGATTTCCCTTATTCCTAGCCCATATACAAGCCCAGTAGCCCATATGAAAGAAGTCTCTTATATACACATCCAAGGGAGTTCTCCCATCCAATGTGGGACTAAAGTTGGCTTTGAATTGTAGAAATAAACCAAAATGTCCAACAATCCCCCACTATTTCAAAATTTAAAGGTAATGATATAAGAATCCGAGAAGAAAAAAATTGATGTGAGATCGAATACGACAAATCAATGCATTAGCAATGGTGACTTTCTTTCTATGAACCATTACTTAGGGAATGAAAGTGTGTTCTACAAGAAGTTGGTGAAACATATAGTTTCTATGAACCAATCTCCTTTATTATAAAACAATGACTCACATCCCATTTTGAATCATCAATGAATAGTTGCTTGCTCTTACGGGTTGGCACATTTTGGCCATGTGCCATACCTGGATTTTCATGAGTGCTCTAGCGAATGTACCCAAATTCGCATAGGAAGCGGCCCCACTTCCACACCCAAATAGGTGGACCCATCTAGTGTGCTCGACGATTTTGCACACAACCCAACAAGGGCTATGGTTTCCATTAAGAGCCATATGCTCATCATCTCTCATCGTCGATAGCACTATCTACGTACACCATAGGAAAGGAACATGAACATAATGATAGTGCTCCTCACGATGAACAAGTGACTTGTTATTACCCATATGAACCTACTTCATGATATCATCAATCACATATGTTGGGTTACCATCACTCTTGACCTATGTTTTATGTATAAGTCACATTCCCCTCGATGTACTTTCCACTAACTTACTATTTAGTGGTTTTGTCAGAGGATCTGCCAAATTCATCTCTAACCTCACATAGTCAAGGGATACTATTCCATGATCTAGTAGCGACCTCACAATAGAGTGCCTTAGGCGTATAAGCCTGCTCTTCCCATTAAAAATTTTATTTCTAGATTTCGCATTTGCAGCTTGACTATCGCACTGGATAGACACAGATGGTACCGGTTTTTCACAAATGGGAAGATCACCAAGAAGGTTCTTACGCCATTCGGCTTCACTAAATGCCTTCTCCAAGGCAATAAACTCGGACTCCTTAGTAGACCGAGGAATACATGTTTGCTTGGATGATTTCCAAGTCACCGCACCTCTACCAAGTGTAAAAACATAACCACATGTGGATTTAAGATCATCTGAATCAGAGATCCAGTTCGGATCAATAAAACCTTCTAAAACTGATGGATCGCAATTAGTCTCCTTCCTAACTCTTTTACTCCTTACTTCTATCCCATCATCATTATAGTGATTGAGCATCAGAAGTGTGCGATGAGTGAGATGCAGAAATCAACCTAACATTATCCATCTTCATTGGAAATTTGAGCTCAAAGAAACTAGCATACTTGGTTTCAATAATAGTGGTAGGCTCCAGGATATTTAGCTCACTTCTAACAACTAGGAATCTATATGAAGCATTATTTTGAGCATAGCCAATAAACATGCAATCAAAGGTTTTAGGACCTAATTTTCTTTTCTTAGGTTCTGGTAAAAGAACTTTAGCTAGGCACCCCCACACTTTGGGGTAAACAAGGTTTTATTTATTTAAAACAAACAAACTCAAACTCTTGTTATGGCACACTGCTTACGAATGGTCAAGACAACTGAAAGGTTTAGCAACAATTTGTTCATGCAAATCAGATGATCCATATGCAAGAGTGTGTATACAGTCCTGTAAACTAAAGACCAGCATAAAACAGAAGTTTCAAAATACTACACAACTAATGGAGCATATATATTTTGCAGTGACAGTAATCAACTTGAAGCAGTTAGAGATCGTTTGACCATAATTAATGTACATAAAAAAGATGCAAAAAGATGATATGACACCATTTCCTGTAACATTATCATAACCAAAATAAACATTTCACCTTTGAAGCAGATGGCTGAATATGCAACATGCACTTAAATTTATCCAGAAGTTTGACACATATCCGAGACTGTTAGATACAAGAAATAAGAAAAGTATATAAGGGCACAAAAAAAAGTTCGGAACAACAAGAAAGGGGCATCTATCCTTTTTATTTTCTAAGAAATCATTTTAACTTAGACAATGCCAAATGCACCGCAGGAATTGCAGTGCATGGTTCTTTAACTTCAGCAGATCGTTTCCCAATTTTACAAATGAATTTATATCTACTTCAAGTTCCTCATGATAACAAGCAGTTTCAGTTAACATGCATCCCCATCACTCCATTCTAAACAATTAGATAACCCATCCAAGAAAATTGGCCATTATACATTGACTGTTTCAATGGAAACACCAAAAATACATTGCACGAAGAAAATGGCAAAAGACCAACAGCTTTCAAATCACAATCCTCACTTACAAATAACAAAACAAAAATCATTTCAAAACTTGTCTCATTTCTATTTTCACATCCGAGAACATGCAATTACTAGTCATCAAAATTTTGGTAACATAAACGAAAAAGAGGTTCTATTTTGGATTACACCCCCCTGCAACAACCCAAGACAAAATTCAAGAGACATAGAGATCCACAAAACTATTTTCCTATTGGTACTTTTTTTATTTATTTAAAATTACAAATACAACCATTAGCTATGTAACACACAAACAACTTGCAAATGAAATCAAAGGCTCGACTTTTGGCACAAAAAGAGATTTTAAAAATAAATAGATATGTATTCCATATTAGAATACTTAAAAGGTCTAGATAGCATCCTCCTTATTCTCCTAAATGGAAGAAGAAGAAGCATTCAGCAGGTCAATTTCATGTTATGA
Organism: Scilla litardierei; assembly: GCA_030789695.1. NCBI lineage: Eukaryota > Viridiplantae > Streptophyta > Magnoliopsida > Asparagales > Asparagaceae > Scilla > Scilla litardierei. Next base: position 163,330,436 of record CM061141.1, read on the forward strand.
TAACTTAATACAGATGTTGACATCACCTTATGCGAGATCATTAGCATGTCATTACTCCTCTGTAAATTTAGAGTTCAACTCGATGTTAAAGGCTTCATTAAAATTTAGACATTATCTAAAAACTAGTCATTGCCAACCAACAACAAATTCTTGGCTGAGTTGGCTCAAGGAGCATGGAAAGAGACAAGCTTGAAAAATATGATAATCACCAAACATCAATAATGTCAACATTTTTCATGTTTAAGCTCATGCAATCCAAGAAACAAGTCTCAAAATTTTGAATGGATGTCCAGAAAATGTAACTACCAATAAATCCAAATAACGATGAATGGCAGCATATCTATTGTAAGATATATGCAAATAGATCACTTTCGACAAGAATTGTGGTGTCAAATTTTTCAACATTAATATGCGAAATTACTTTGTTGGAGAGAACTTACTATGATGGAACATGTGCGTTATATACAATACCCGGTTCTACTATATGTCCAAGGACCAATATACCTCACTGTTACGCCTATTTGACCGAGACCCAAAAGACACGAGCCCAGGAGCCCGACCACAGGTGAAGAGCCCATCTGCATCCTCAAAAGCCCATTCTGCAAAGGCCCTATAAGGGACCTTCTCAAACGTCGATTTGACCCGGCCCCAATAACCCGCTGGTCACTCGCCCACTCCTGCGAAAACCACTCCCCCGGACGCGCGACCACTAATAGCGATAATGGGGAGGTGCTGGCATGGCGGAAAGGACGGCGGCGAGGGGGGACTGATGGGGCACGATCGATGGCGGGCGTGGGATGTGGGCCAGGGGCAACCGCGCTGGGAGCTCTACAAAAGGGCCAGGAAGACGACGAAGAAAGGGACCGCATCTCAGGTAACAAAACCAAAGGTACTCCATCAACGACCTCGTTCCCCCAATTCATCTCCTTCCTCCCCCGCTCGCACCGAGAGACGCCGTTACGACCTCCTCACGAGTCGAACTGTCTCCACCGGGCCTCCTTTCTCAGATCACTATCTGACTTAGGCATCGGAGGGGATTTGGCCGGAACCAAGGTCCGGCCCCCTGACGAGCGTTCTCGTCTACGCAGGTGGACAGCTGATCAACGGGCCGAGGCTACCCCTCGCCCCTCTCCGACCACTCGATCGACTGGATAGTGAGGCTTCCCCTCACCGTCAGCCTGCCGAGGTCGAGCACGCTCCGCCGAGGCCGAGCGTCTTAGTCGGGTCCGAGACTCCCCCTCGCCGCCCGTCGGCCGTGCGTCTACCCGGGTGACTGAGGCTACCCCTTGTCCCCCTTCCAGCCGAGGCCGAGCACGTCTGTCTGAGGCCGAGCGTCTCAACCAGGGCCGAGGCTTCCCCTCGCCCCTTCTGCACCAATTCGAAGCCCCCCAAGGGACCCAAAGCGGGCCCCTTGACCACGTTGACCGGGTTCTCCACGGTCAACACTTTGTAGTGAGAAAACACTCTGAAACATCTGGCGCCGTCTGTGGGAACGAAAACTGTCCCACGAAGAAACAAACCACATCTGCGATGACGCGGCCTCCCTCCTCTCGGCGAAAGAAGGGCGAGGCCCCGACGCGGGGTGACAGGGCCCGCCATCGTTGCCAAGAATGGGCACGGGACCGACGCGAGGAGATTCGTGAGGAAAGGGCCGGGATGCCCTCCCCTTCCCCACCGGTCGGGAGACCGAGTGCGCCCGTAACGGCACGCAGCTCGGACGTGGGTTTGGTGGTATCAGTGGTCATAGACACTACCTTAGTGCGACGGCTGCTTGTCGACACCGGCAGCTCCTGTGACGTCCTATTTATGTCAACCCTGGAGACGATGGGCCGGCAGAAAGAAGACTTGCGACCTCGTTCGGGTCCCGTGGTCAGATTCACGGGTCACTCCACCCCCATCATCGGCACTATCCATCTCCCGGTAATGCTCGGAAACACACCAGACTCTGTGACCCTAGCGGTGGAATTCATCGTATTGGGGATCGGGTCGGAATACAATGGGATCATCGGCCGACCCCTACTCAACGCCGTCGGCGCGGTGGTCTCGACCCTCCATCGGACCATTAAGTTCCGAACACCGGGGGGGATGGGGCAAGTCGAAGACGACGCGGGGAGACCGAATACCTGCTATCAACTGGCGGAGGAAGGTCCCGAGGATCGTCTAGCTGACCGGATGGCCGCGCTCGACTTAAGGAGTGGGCCTAGGCCCACCCCTGCGGAGGAGCAGGAGCAAATCCCGGTCACGGACATCGAGGGCCGGTTCGTCTCGATCGGGAGAGGGCTGAGCCCGGACCTAAGGGATCAGCTGATCGAATGCCTGGAGGCAAACCTGGACATCTTCGCCTGGTCGCCTGAAGACATGCCCGGCGTGGACCCCCAGGTGATCGTCCACCAGATCAACGCCGACCCCAACTTCAAACCGGTTAGGCAGAAGAAGCGTAACCTGGGCGGCGAGAAGATGAAGGCAGCCTCCGAGGAAGTGGAGCGTCTCCTCGATGCCTGCTTCATACGAGAAGTCTGGTACCCGGAGTGGCTGTCGAACGTGGTGATGGTCAAAAAACCCAACGGGAAGTGGCGAATGTGCGTGGACTTCAGTGACCTCAACAAGGCCTGCCCCAAGGATAGCTACCCCCTGCCGCGCATCGACCACCTGGTGGACAACGCCTCGGGATACGAGATGCTAAGCTTCATGGACGCTTACTCCGGGTACAATCAAGTCCAGATGGACCCCCGGGACGAAGAGTGACTGCCTTCACGACGGACCGGGGAACCTACTGCTACAAGAAGATGCCCTTTGGCTTGAAGAACGCGGGGGCCACCTACCAGAGAATGGTCAACAAGGTGTTCAGCTCCCAAATCGGGAGGAACCTAGAAGTCTACGTCGACGACATGCTTGTTAAGTCAAGGCGACCGGAAGACCACATCGCCGACTTGCGGGAGACCTTCGAGCGGTTGCGGCGACACCACATTCGGCTCAACCCCGCGAAATGCACGTTCGGGGTAAGATCTGGCAAATTCTTGGGATTTATGATAACTAATCGTGGTATTGAAGCTAATCCCGACAAGATCGAGGCGCTGGTTAACATGTGCGAGCCGACGACGATCAAGGAGCTACAGAGGCTGAACGGGCGCATCGCAGCCCTGGGGCGATTCCTTTCCAAATCAGCGGAAAGATCGCTTCCCTTCTTCAAGGTCCTGAGGAAAGCAATCGCGGAACCTCCGAACAATAGGAAGACGATACTCTGGGACGAAGACTGCTCCCGGGCGTTCGGGGACCTCAAAGAGTATCTCCGCAGCCCCCCTCTCCTGTCCAAACCCCGGGAAGGGGAGTCGCTGAGCCTTTACCTGGCGTGCGCAGAGGAAGCTGTGAGTTCGGTGCTGATCCGGGAGGACGGTGGGGTGCAATGGCCGGTATATTACACGAGCCGGATCTTGAAGGGGGCGGAGGTGCGATACTCGCCCATGGAGAAACTGGCGTACGCCCTCGTCCTCTCAGCGCGAAGGCTCCGACCCTATTTCCAGGCCCACACCATACTGATCCTGACCGACTCACAGCTGGAACAGAACCTCAAGAGATTCGATCGAATGGGAAGGATGCTAAACTGGGGAGTGGAACTGAGCGAGTTCGACCTCCGATTCAAACCGCGCACGGCCATCAAGGGACAGGCCCTAGCCGACTTCATCGCCGAATGCACGACGAAAGGAAATGGCCCCCCAGAGGGAGAAGGCCCAGGGACGGTAACTGCTCAACCCTTGTCCTTTCTTTCGGCTGACCACTCTCAGCCAGAGGATCCAGGAGCGTGGATAGTTCATGTGGACGGGTCGGCCACGCAGTCAGGAGGAGGGGCCGGGATTGCGATCCGATCTCCGGAGGGGAACATCACGGAATACGCGTTGCGGTTCGAGTTCCCGGCCACGAACAACGTGGCGGAATACGAAGCTGTGATCAACGGCCTGAGGCTGGCCCTGGAGCTCGGGGCCGAGTCCGTCCGCCTCCTCAGCGACTCGAAGCTCATTGTCAACCAACTCTTACGGAGTTACGAGGCACGGGAGGAGGCGATGCAGAGATATCTCCCAGTCGCCAGAGCGGCGATGTCCAAATTCAAGGACGTGGAGGTCTTACACCTCCCACGGTCAGAGAATGCGCGGGCCGATGCGTTGTCAAAACTGGCCTCGTCCTCACCAAAGGAGCTGGGCCGCACCATCTACGTAGAGAACCTGCCGTCCCCCAGCACGATGGAGCACGAGGTGATGGCGATCGACCAAGAGCCCACCTGGATGGACCCGATCGTCCGATACCTCACCCACGGAGAGGTGCCGGCCGATGGGGATGAGCGCCGAACCCTGGAGAGAAAAGCACTCCGATACGTGATCCATGAGGGGACGCTCTACCGGAGACGCTGGACCAAGACGGACGTCCTCCCATACCTGAAGTGCATCGGACCGCAAGAAGCTGACTACGTCCTACGGGAGGTTCACGACGGGATCTGCGGGAATCACCACGGGGGCAAGATAGTCACGCAGAAGATCTTAAGGCAGGGGTACTACTGGCCGACCTTGGCCAAAGATGCTACAAGCTACGTGCAGAAATGCCAAGAATGCCAGAGGTACGCCCACCACATCTCGACTCCTCCGTCAGAGCTCATCCCCATCGTGAGCCCCCTCCCCTTTGCGAAATGGGGGCTCGACATCCTCGGACCGTTCAAGCCAGGACGAGGGCAACGGAAGCACCTGATCGTGGCAGTGGACTACTTCACCAAGTGGATCGAGGCCGAGCCGTTGGCAACCATCACGTGGAAGAAAGCGAAAAGCTTCGTGTGGAATTCCATCATCTCCCGATTCGGAGTACCACGGGCCATCGTCACAGACAACGGGAAGCAGTTCGATTCAGCAGGGTTTAAAGATTTTTGCGAGGAATGGGGAATCAAGCTCCTCTTTGCCTCGGTAGCACACCCCCAAACCAACGGGATGGCAGAAGCGGCCAACAAGTGTATCATAGAGCCCCTCCGGAAGAAAGTGAAGGACGCCGAAGGGAACTGGCCGGAAGAGCTCCCCGGGATACTCTGGTCATACCGGACGACCCACAAGGAGGCTACTGGCGAGACCCCCTTCATGCTCACCTACGGGGCCGAGGCGGTAGTACCGGTCGAATTGGGTGAAGAATCTCTTCGCCTCAAATACTTTGACGAAGACCGTAACTCGCAGGGCCTAGGGCTCATCCTGGAGCTCCTCGACGAGCGACGGGAGCAGTCACTGGCCACCATCGTCCGCCAAAAGCAGAAGGTGGCCCGATACTACAACGCTCGGGTGCGGGGGAGAAGCTTCCACCTCGGGGACCTGGTCCTCCGGAAAGCGGGCTTCACCACCGATACCGCTCACAAAGGGAAGCTCGCGGCTAGATGGGAGGGACCCTACAAAGTCGTCGAGGTCCTCGGACCCGCTGCCTACCGACTAGCCGACATGGAAGGGAGAGTTCTCACTCACACTTGGAATGCGGAATATTTACGCAAGTACTTTCAATAGATGTATCGTTTCCTATGAAATAAATTTTTTTTAAATTCATTCCCTTCCAGATAAAGCAAAAAGGTATACAGAAGGATGCACGAAGAGGTCGAGGGGCATTCCCCTCCCTCATTTTTCTCCGGGGGCGCCAGGGGAGCCACATGCTGGAGGCTCACTAGGGTCTCCCCCCTTACTCCGTTCGGCGTCAGAGTACATCCGAAGTTTCTCGAAGTTGATCCCCGAGAGCGGGAACTTCTCTTGGATCTCAGACTGGCACCGGGCGAAGCCCTTCTCGTACGCCTCCGATAAGGCGGTCTCCACAAAGGAGGTGGCATACTCCGCCACGGCATCCTGAGCGATCCGGGCAGGATCCACCTCCTCGAGCCCACGCAGCCGAGCCTCTAGGGTCTCTACCTGGCGTTGGTGCTCCGCCCTCTCCTTCTCGATCTCCCGGGATTTCTCTCCTAGTTGGGCAGCAAGGGCCCTCGCCTGCTCCTCCGCCGCATCCAGACGATCGGAGAGCTCCGAGGCTTCGGAGGCAGCAGCCGGGCCGGGGACCTGCTTGACCCCTCCAGGCGCGTCGACGTCTTTTAAAAGAGAGGCGAGCCGCGTCTCGGCCTCGGACTTCGCGGCCAGAGCCACGGCTCTCTCACGATCCGCCGCCTCCAGGGCAGAGGACAGCTCAGTTATGCGGGAGTTCAGAGATTGGACCCGCGCTTCCTCCAACTGACCAGCTTCCTCCTCCTCCTCGCCAGGGACCTCAGGGCCTAGCCCAGCCACGGATTTGGCTTTGGGAAGAGCCGCGAATTGGCGCCTCATCGAGAGGCCCACCGAGGACAACTGTGCCAAAGCAACGAAGGTAAGATGGCAAAAACAGCTGGAGAACGGGGGGACAAGCAGAGACACACTACCTGTTGACCAGCCTGGATCACGAAGGTAGCCAAGCAATCACCTCTGACTCCGTCCAACACCGCCTGGTCGGGAGGGAGACAACAGTTCTCGGCCACTCGAGCGGCGGCTCCACGGCTCGAGAACACCGACTCCTTCTCACCCACTGGAAAGCGTGGACAAAGAAGACCCTCCCCTGACGAAGGGAACTCGCCAGGAGCGGAGCGGAACGCCCCAAGATACCGACTGTAAGCATCAGTGAGAGAGCCGTCCGGAAGAGGTGAAGGGCCGGCCCATGGCCAAGCAACCTCAACGGGAGCAGGATGAGGTCGGTCAGCAGTCGGCTGAACGTCGACCCCCTCGACCCCCTCACGGAGCCTCTTGGGAGATCCCTGCAAGGGGAGAGAGGGAGACGACATCTTCTTTCGCTTCGAGCCTCCGGATGCGGTCACAACCCGCTGCTTCTTCCGGACCGCCAACACATGGTCCCTTCTGCGCGGATCCGGGTTTGGGGCCTGCACGAGAGCGCTGGCAGGAGAAGGACCGAGAGGGAACCCACCTGCACTCAAAGAATAAATGAGAGACAGAACAGAACCTGGGCGACCTCGAGGGGCGAACGCTCGGAGCAGCTTACCTAGGGACCACACCGTCTTACGCAAATTGAGGTCACTAAAGAGGAAGTCGATCGAGCGCTCCCTCGGAGGAATTGCCAACATGTCCCTCGCCGTCTGCTGCTCAGCGACCGTCGGCTCACCCAGATTAAGAACAACGGCACCGGCCGCCACCCACCGAGCCGGGAAGTGTACGCTCGAGGGGAATGTGACGAACACATATTCCCCCTTCCAGCGTTTCAGAGAGCTCGGCAACCCCAGCACCAGGGACATCTTCGGGCGGGCGCTGATGTAAATCCATGCCCCCGATTGGTGGAGGCTCAGGCGGTAGAACTGGGCAAAGAGGCGGAGAGAGGGCACCACACCCTTCAGCATGCAGACGACAACGAACCCGACGAGGATCCCGACGGCGTTGGGACAGAATTGACACAAGCACACATTGTGGGCCTGAAGGAACTCCACGATAAAAGGATGAAGCGGGAAACGGAGCCCGAAGTGAAAGCACTTCTCATATATTCCGACCTCATTGGGACCAGGAGAGCAGATCCGCTCGTCAGCCCCAGGGGCACGAGCCGAGTAGGGCGGAAGCAGGTAGGAAGAGCGCATGCTCCCGATGGCGGTGGCACAGATCGACGAAGGCCACGCCAAGACCTCAGAAGGAACCCCTGAAGGATCATCCCCATGCTGACTAATCGCCGAAGGAGTGCCACCCGCCAGACCTGGAGCCGCATCGCGCTCCGACCGAACCGAACCCGTAGCAGAGGAAGACGACATGGGGCAGAGCTCAGACAGAAGGGGGATCAGCACAAAGAAGAAAGTCGACGGGATGGCGGCTCACGAATCCCTCGGCTTTTCCACTTAAGACGACTCCGCGAGCGGCAGGGATAAGCTTGCCGCTACACGTGGCAACATCCGAAGGCCGACGGCGCTTCGGAACCCGCGCCTTAAAAACATCGAACGGGCCAACTCATGATGACGACTAATAAATGAGTCGGCATCGACTGGAGAGCTTGTCAAAATCGGCAGAAGTCACATCGGCCGAGTTGAACCGGCCGAGGCCGATCAACCCGACCGATGGGGGCAATTGTTACGCCTATTTGACCGAGACCCAAAAGACACGAGCCCAGGAGCCCGACCACAGGTCAAGAGCCCATCTGCATCCTCAAAAGCCCATTCTGCAAAGGCCCTATAAGGGACCTTCTCGAACGTCGATTTGACCCGGCCCCAATAACCCGCTGGTCACTCGCCCACTCCTGCGAAAACCACTCCCCCGGACGCGCGACCACTAATAGCGATAATGGGGAGGTGCTGGCATGGCGGAAAGGACGGCGGCGAGGGGGGACTGATGGGGCACGATCGATGGCGGGCGTGGGACGTGGGCCAGGGGCAACCGCGCTGGGAGCTCTACAAAAGGGCCAGGAAGACGACGAAGAAAGGGACCGCATCTCAGGTAACAAAACCAAAGGTACTCCATCAACGACCTCGTTCCCCCAATTCATCTCCTTCCTCCCCCGCTCGCGCCGAGAGACGCCGTTACGACCTCCTCACGAGTCGAACTGTCTCCGCCGGGCCTCCTTTCTCAGATCACTATCTGACTTAGGTATCGGAGGGGATTTGGCCGGAACCAAGGTCCGGCCCCCTGACGAGCGTTCTCGTCTACGCAGGTGGACAGCTGATCAACGGGCCGAGGCTACCCCTCGCCCCTCTCCGACCACTCGATCGACTGGATAGTGAGGCTTCCCCTCACCGTCAGCCTGCCGAGGTCGAGCACGCCCCGCCGAGGCCGAGCGTCTTAGTCGGGTCCGAGACTCCCCCTCGCCGCCCGTCGGCCGTGCGTCTACCCGGGTGACTGAGGCTACCCCTCGTCCCCCTTCCAGCCGAGGCCGAGCACGTCTGTCCGAGGCCGAGCGTCTCAACCAGGGCCGAGGCTTCCCCTCGCCCCTTCTGCACCAATTCGAAGCCCCCCAAGGGACCCAAAGCGGGCCCCTTGACCACGTTGACCGGGTTCTCCACGGTCAACGCTTTGTAGTGAGAAAACACTCTGAAACACTCACCATTGTCTGACCCTTTCAAGTAATGCGAAAAAACTTTTGGAGCAACCCCTGCAGAGGAGAGCAGTGAAATGACAGACGAGTCATTGAGTCCAAACCCAAAGATCACATCGACTGCCCTATCAGGTTTGGTCAGATCGCCAGATTGTGAGTTACTACATTTATTTCACGGACAGCCCATGACAAATGAATAAATCCACAAAAATTTCAATTTATACATTTAGCTATAAAGTAGGCTCTATAACAAAAAGAAATATCAAAAGGAGAAAATAAATAAGTGCACTCAGATCTACATCCAGCCAGAACTGCTGCAACACAATACGAAAATCACATGAATAAAATTCAATTCGCATTCTTTCAACTAGTTAAACATTGGCAATTTTAAACTGCGTAAATCTCATTGAAGCCATTATAACCACCAACCAACATAAAATCAGTAGACATAAAATCAGAAGGTGGCTTCAAACCAGTGCTTCGACTACGAATTTAAAAAAAATTTAGACATAAAAACTTTGAAAAACAAAATTTTACAGTATATTAAGCATTCAATTCTACATGCCTGATGACAAGGATGAAAGCATATATATGAAAATGAAACAGTATCATTGCATTGATGAAACAATTCGTCCGTTTTTTGTAGCTGGAAAAATTAAACAACTTTTTTAACAATTTATTTTCAGTCGCGAACAATGTTTAAGTGTTATATCTCTCAATTTTATTCATCAAAGGCTACTAGACATGCAGAAACAATACGCTTGATACTCACAGGCTCTAGGGTCAAAAGGAAAGAAAGAAATCATGACTTGAAAACAAACTCATTCATGAGAACAATAGGATGAAAGTAGCATTGCAATCAACAGATACAAAAGACTAATATATAGCTGAAAGTTGAGAATATACAACAAGCAGCAAGCTGTTGAGATGTGAGTAATTTATTCATATTTATTCGCACTAAGATATCAAAAGCATCACGAGAATAAAGTTGCAGCCGGACAAAACAAGTGACTCAATGTAATTGAATTTCAGGCGGATTTTAGAAGCAGTAGAACAATTCAGTTTTTTTGAGAGATCAGGGAGAGCAATAGCAGTAACAATAGCAACATCCAAAGATCTACTCTTAAGATTATTGTAAAAATTAGGGATAATAGGATGGTGATATTAAAAATCAGAGAAATGAATGGGCTTATCAGAAGCCGAGGCGTGCTAGGCACTGTCCATAAGAGTAGATTTCTGCCCCTCAGAGTGAGAACTCGGTGGAAGTCAGGTCCAGCGGCTACCCTCCAGGATTCAACGGCAACGGCCTTGTAAGTGTGCACTGACAATTCAAGGCTCCAGGAGTAGCAACAGTGCTTCGATCTCATAGGAGGAAGGAGGGGAACAACAAAGGATTTACAGAACAGGAGCAGCTGTTCGCGTGGAAGCAGAGACGAACAGAAACAGAAACAGCAGCAACGAATAATTTTGAGGAGGAAGAATGAATTTTCGTCGTTGAGAACTATTGAAAGGTTGAGTTTATATAGAGACTGTTGGAATATAGTAATCAATAGAAAATAATGATTCAGCCATTAAAAATATAACCGTTGTTAAATTAAAACTGTGATTAAATAAAAATATGGTTGTTGAGACATTTAACATCGCATTAAAAGAGAATAAGGCTGTTGGGGAAACCGTAATGGGCCTTTAAATCCTTTAAAACAAAAGGGCAAAAAATGACGAGGAAAAACTCGGGCAGTCCACGCGCGCACCCGTGAAGCCCCCCGCGCAGGCGCGACGCCAGTGCACACACGCTAAGGGATTTCGGATCCGTCGCCCATATTTTCCATTCGGCCCAACCTGATTTGGGCTCGGTTCCAGTTTGGGCTCATGCGCCCGTGAGATTTCCCTTATTCCTACCCCATATACAAGTCCAATAGCCCGTATGAAAGAAGTCTCTTATATACACATCCAAGGGAGTTCTCCCATCCAATGTGGGACTAAAGTTGGCTTTGAATTGTAGAAATAAACCAAAATGTCCAACAATCCCCCACTATTTCAAAATTCAAAGGTAAGGATATAAGAATCCGAGAAGAAAAATAAATTGATGTGAGATCGAATACGACGAATCAATACATTAGCAATGGTGACTTTCGGTCTATGAACCATTACTTAGGGAATGAAAGTGTGTTCTACAAGAAGTTGGTGAAACATATAGTTTCTATGAACCAATCTCCTTTATTATAAAACATTGACTCACATCCCATATCGAATCATCAATGAATAGTTGCTTGCTCTTACGGGTTGGCACATTTCGGCCATGTGCCATACCTGGATTTTTATGAGTGCTCTAGCGAATGTACCCAAATTCGCAAAGGAAACGGCCCCACTTCCACACCCAAATAGGTGGACCCATCAAGTGTACTCGACGATTTTGCACGCCACCCAACAAGGGCTATGGCTTCCATTAAGAGCCTTATGCTAATCCTCTCTCATTGTCGATAGCAATATCTGCGTACACCATAGGAAAGGGACATGAACATAATGATCGTGCTTCTCACGATCAACAAGTGACTTTTTATTACCCATATGAACCTACTTCATGAGATCATCAATCACATAGGTTGGGTTACCATCACTCTTGACCTATGTTTTAGGTATAAGTCCCATTCCTCTCGATGTACTTTCCACTAACTTCCTATTTAGTGGTTTTGTCAGAGGATCTGCCAAATTCATCTCTGACCTCACATAGTCAAGGGATACTATCCCATGATCTAGCAGCGGCCTCACAATAGAGTGCCTTAGGCATATAAGCCTACTCTTCCCATTAAAAATTTTATTTCTGGCTTTCGCAATTGCAGCTTGACTATCTCACTGGATAGACACAGATGGTACCGGTTTTTCACAAATGGGAAGATCACCAAGAAGGTTCTTACGCCATTCGGCTTCACTAAATGCCTTCTACAAGACAATAAACTCAGACTCCTTAGTAGACCGAGCAATACATGTTTGCTTGGATGATTTCCAAGACACCACACCTCCACCAAATGTAAAAACATAACCACCTGTGGATTTAAGATCATCTGATGCAGAGATCCAGTTTGCATCAGTAAAACCTTCTAAAACTGATGGATCGCAATTAGTCTCCTTCCTAACTATTTCACTCCTTACTTCTATCTCATCATCATTATCAGTGATTGAGCATCAGAAGTGTGTGATGAGTGAGATGCAGAAGCCAACCTAAAATTATCCACCTTCAATGGAAATTTATGCTCAAAGAAACTAGCATACTTGGTTTCAACAATAGTGTTAGGCTCCAGGATATTTAGCTCACATCTAATAACTAGGAATCTATATGAAGCACTATTTTGTCACGGTCTGTTTTCGATCGTACGCTTTTCGTGCAGGTACTCTTGTTCGTAAACGTATTTATTTTGGACCTTTCTTGTATCCAAACTCTATGGTGTAATATGCCGTTGAGACCCTCTCGAAGAGTATTAATTTGTGGCAATAATTTGGAACATCATTTCACGGGTCGTTCTTCCACGAATTAACTTTGTTTGAAGAGGCGTCGTGATTTTCACTTCTGTCGTGAGACCTTTTTACTTTTAGTTTCATTGCTCGTCGTCAAACTTGTGATCAATATTCTTAGTTTCGTTTCTCTCATCGACACGGTCGTCCCGGTATTTTTCTCGTAATTTTCGGGTACCGTTTGACCCACTTGTGCACTAGATTTCCCATTAATCAGCTATTAGGCCTAAGTTAACATGATATTTTTTCCCTCGACTAGGCTCACACTATTTCCCCCTTAACCGTACCCTACCCTCTCACATTCTCTCTCCCATTTACCCTCAAACTACCCAAATCCTATTGTTGAATAGCAAATGGGAATCTCCCATACGTATTACAACAAATTGTGATTCTGGCTATTCATCACCTCAATTCCGACATTTCCTTAAGTCCACTCTCTCCCATTTCCTTAGGTGCACCCTCCTTTTAGACCCATATAGCAAGCAAACCAAACAACCTAGGGTTTCTAGTTTTTCACACAGCCGCCAGTTCCCTTGGGGAACAACTCACGCAATTTATTCTCCAAGCGCCGCAGCGTTTTCTCCGACTTCCCTCTCTCCCTCTTCCCCTCCGACCAAGACCCGGAGCCCGCCGCCCTCTTCTCCGTCGGCGCACGACGGCAAAACTCCACGGTGCCTGCGTAGCGTCACCCAGCGACGTTTTCGTCGCGCACTGCCCTCCCACGGCGGCGCCACCTCGCTCGAATACTCCGTCAGCCCTCCGACGGTCTTCACCTCGACTCCCCATCGTTGAAGCCGCCGGGAATCTGCAGCGCCGTCGACTTTCTCCTCCACGCAGAACCCCGACTCCCCCAGGCCACCTCCGGCCTCTTCCTCCCCTTTTTCCGGCGCTGTCTCGCCCCCCTCACGACCTGACCTCTTGCCGGAGCTGCCACGACGCCGCCCGTGCATAGCAATACCCCGCCAAGCACTTCCCTAGCACTGACCGTGTCAGCAAATTCTCCTGGGTCTCCGACGCATGGCAACACTGCTAACAGCACCGCCCGGAGCTGTTTTCAGCGACTTCCCGCCTGAAACCGCCATTTGCTGCTACCCTATGCGTCGACAGCCGCTGTCACGACGTTCGGCAGCCCCGGACTATTGACACCATCCCCTCGTGGTGCTACGACTTCCATCTAGCCGTTGTCCGCACACAACAGCTCCCGGAAGCTTCGTGGGATCATCCCCTCGTTACGGTTAGTAACGTTCATGATAACACGTTTTACAACTCTTGTTATTAGTCTTGAACCGTAAATACTTAATGAACGGACTTATTGATATGGTGTTTGCTAGCCAGTAGCGTTAATAATCGATGTTTAACTGGTGGACGTAATGTATGGATGTTAACAAGATTATTCGTAGGGCTGTTAGGTGTTACACAATATCTGGATAATGTGTTAGCCTAGGTTGCTAGTTATAATTGCCGTATATTTTCGTACTAGCAACGTGACGTAGATAACCTGTTAGTTATTTAACGTTCATTAATATTGTAATGAAACCATCGTAGGACAAAAAACTTGTTAAAATTGGATCATTAGACGTGTTAGGATTAGTCTAATAATTCTAGCCCATCGTCACAAACTTATTTCGCTCACGTGTTTTATCTCAGAGTATCCGTCGTTCCGTACCGTTCACACTACCGGAATCCAACCCCTGACGTCGCTACCCGACGTCAGAGTAGCTCTCGTGTCGTGTTGAGGTAAGATCTGCCCCGTAGGAATCACCACATGCCTGTTAGTAAACTAAAATTGGTAATTTCTGTTGGTTGTGTTTCACTAATCAAGATTAATAAATTGGGTTGTAGGTTAGACACTGGTTGACCGTGTCTTCGGCTAGGTTGTGCATGCAAGTTGTTACACCTATTTGACCGAGACCCGTAAAACACGAGCCCAGGAGCCCGACTACTGGTCAAAAGCCCATCTGCGTCCTCAAAGCCCATTCGACAAAGGCCCTACAAGGGACCTCCTCGAACGTCGATCCGACCCAGCCCCAATAACCCGTTGGTCGCTCGCCCACTCCTGCGAAAACCACTCCCCCGGACGCGCGACCACTAAATAGCGATAATGGGGAGGTACTGGCATGGCGGAGAGAGCGGCGGCGAGGGGGGACTGATGGGGCACGATCAATGGCGGACGTGGGACGTGGGTCAGAGGCAATCACGCGGGAGCTCTACAAAAGGGCCAGGAAGACGACGAAGAAAGGGACCGCATCTCAGGTAACAAAACCTAAGGTACTCCATCAACGACCTCGTTCCCCCAATTCATCTCCTTCCTCCCCCGCTCGCGCCGAGAGACGCCGTTACGATCTCCTCACGAGTCGGACCGTCTCCGCCGGGCCTCCTTTCTCAGATCTCTATCTGACTTAGGCATCGGAGGGGATTTGGCCGGAACCAAGGTCCGGCCCCCCTGACGAGCGTTCTCGTCTGCGCAGGTGGACAACAGATCAACGGGCCGAGGCTACCCCTCGTCCCTCTCCGACCACTCGATCAACCGGACAGTGAGGCTTTCCCTCACCGTCAGCCTGCCGTGGCCGAGCACGTCCTACCAAGGCCGAGCGTCCTAATCGGGTCCGAGATTCTCCCTCGCCACCCGTCGGCCGTGCACCTACCCGGGCGACTGAGGCTACCCCTTGTCCCCCTATCAGCCGAGGCCGAGCACACCTGTCCGAGGCCGAGCGTCTCAACCAGGTCCGAGGCTACCCCTCGCCCCTTCTGCACCGATTCGAAGCCCCCGAGGGACCCAAAGCGGGCCCCTTGACCACGTTGACCGGGCTCTCCACGGTCAATGCTTTGCAGTGAGAAAACACTCTGAAACATCTGGCGCCGTCTGTGGGAACGAAAGACCGTCCCACGAAGAAGCAAACCACACCAACAATGGCACGAGCCAGCAATGGAAGGAAGCGCATGCCCCCCATCCCGGAGGAGGGGAATGGCACAATAAACGGCAATCCCGAGGACACGCCCGTCAGCGGCCACCCCACCCTCTCCACCAAAGAAACCGGCGGCTCAGAACTGGCCACGCAGGGACAGCTCCGCGCCCTGGCTCAGGAGACCAACGCGAGCCTCCAGACGTTGGTCGCGACGGTGCAGCAGCTCGTCGGCCCTGCGCCACCTAACGGAGGCACGTTGGACGACAGCCATCGATGGGCGGGGGGTCCCCCACACTTGCGGTCCGCCGTGGTCGACGACCACGGGACCCGGAAACTGAACACGGAGCGTCGGTTCACGCTGTCCGGCTCTCGTCAGGCGAGGTCACACGCCTCCTCACCCTATCGTGAAAGGAGCCGAAGAGAGACCGAAGGGACGGACGGCGAATCAAGGACGGCATCGTCTCGTCGATCGCGGTCGTCCCGCCGCAGGAGAAGCGAACGACACCACTCGAGAGACAGATCGCGGCGGAGCAGGAGCTCCCGCAGGAGGAGTCGGGAACGTCGGGACAGCCCGGCCCCCAGCGTGGCGAAGGCTGCAGAGCCAGCCCCGCTGGCGCCGGTGTTACCTCCACCCCCAGTCGATCCAGAGGCAGGCGAGTACCGCATCCCCGGAGGCATCCACAGAGACCAGTGCCCCTTGTCACGAAGGATAACCGACGCACGGGTCCCCTCCTGATTCCGGATCCCGGTGCTGGGGAAGTACGATGGAATAGGAGACCCGGCACACCACGTGATGGACTACGAGGGGGACATGGCCTTCCAGGGAGCTGACGATGACCTGCTTTGCCGGGGCTTCTATTCTACTCTCAGGGGAGCGGCGAGGATCTGGTACCACAGCCTGCCCGGCCGCTCCATCGACAGCTTCGAACAACTCGCCCAGTTGTTCTGCAAACAGTTCATGGCGGGGAGGCTGATCAAACCTGGTGCTGAACATCTGTTCAACATAGTGCAAGGCCCGGCCGAGCCACTCTGACAGTTCATGCGCCGCTTCAATGCGGAAAGGCTGAACGTGAACAACCCACCCGACCTGGTGGTCCAGACGGCCCTTAAGAAAGGACTTCGCCACAGGGGCCTCAAGAAGTCCCTACACAACGACCCCTCGAAGGACATCCCCGGGATCATGGCAAGGGCCGAACGCTTCATGCTGACCGAGGAGGCCTTGGCCGAGGATGCAGGAAAAGCCGCTCGAGGGACCAAGCGCGGCGACGACGGACGAGTTAGCCCCGAAGGGTACCGGACCGAGAAGAGGCAGAGGAACAGGCAGCAGGGAGAAAGCGCGAGGGACATCACCCCGGACGCCATTCTTGCCCAAGTACAGAAGGAAGAGCGAGCTGATCGCCCCCCACCGAAGGCTAAAAGAGGCGGGAAGAACAGGGAGAAGTACTGCAAGTACCACAAAGACGACGGTCATGACACGAAAGATTGCTGGCATTTGAAAAAGGACATTGAGAAGCTGATGAGCCGAGGGCACGCAAGGAATCAGGCCGACGAGCCGGCCCACGGAGAAGGGACCTCCACACAGCCAGACAAGGGGAAGAAGATCAACACCATCCAAGGCCCCCTCCGCATCATAGAGTGAGCGGGCGACTTCTCTCCCCCCGGAAGCGGCCTAGTATGAGGGAGTTATCTAAGTTTACATCCCTCTGTCTAGCTTCATTTCTTTTTTTCTTCCATTTCCTCCAAATGTACCGGTCCGGCAGGACTCTTGAGAGTACAAATGCATCCCTTTTTGTTATCTTCATTTAAAACCCCGATGGAGTTGACATGACACCAATAGCGTGAGAGGTTGGGGACCGCCGCCTCACTGGAGGAGGAAGAGGAGCTTTGCCCTCGTCGACCGACTCCAGCGCCCATAAGACCGGGGGCAATTCCCCCAGCAGGCACGGACGCCGACCGGTCCTGAGCCGAGGAGCTTAGCCCTCGCCGACCGACACCAGCACTCATAAGTCTGGGGGCAATTCCCCCAGCAGACACGGACGCCGACCGGTCCTAAGCCGAGGAGCTTTGCCCTCGCTGACCGACTCCTGCGCCCCTAAGTCTGGGGAGAATCCCCCCAAGACCGGTCCTAAGCCGAGGAGCTTAGCCCTCGCCGACCGACACCAGCGCTCATAAGTCTGGGGGCAATTCCCCCAGCAGACACGGACGCCGACCGGTCCTAAGCCGAGGAGCTTTGCCCTTGCTGACCGACTCCTGCGCCCCTAAGTCTGGGGAGGATCCCCCCAGCCAACGCCAGCTTCGTCCATTCCTAAGCCAAGAACAAGGCGACAACGCAAAGTACACAAGAAGTCCAAGTAAGTCGATTTCGTTTATAATAGCTAACCAGAATACAAAAATGCGTCTTATTTACAGGGGAGCAAGGCGAAGGAAACACCCTACAAACAATCTACTTGCGACGAATGACAAAGTTCTTCGCCTACAAAAGCTAGATCGACACCGACAGAGCAAAATTGGTTGACAAAAGACCCGAAGTAGGTAGCCCAAGCTAGCAGCCATGCAACCAGCAATTACTGGCCATGGAGCCGGTAACGAAGCCGAAGGAGATAGCGGGGGCCAGGGATCCATTTCAAGTAGACTGGCCCAAAGTGAAGCGAATGCTTAAAAATTTGAGGATAAGTCCTGGAGGGACGGCTTAGGGAGATCGAGCTCGGGAGGACACATCCTCGGGCACTTCGCCCTGCTCGGAGCGAGGGGGATCGACCGGTGGTGGGGCTTGCCGAACACGCTCCGCACATTCCCAGAAAGAAGACTGGACGACTTCGACGATCCGAGGGGCGATGAGGTCTTCATACTTACTGAAAGCCCCCCTGAGAACCTCGAAGATCATCTTCCCCAGGGTCTTGACGACGCCCTTCTCCACCTCCTCTACAAGCCGCACCACCTGGCGCCGGTCCGACAGTTCCCTCTGAAGCTCCTCCCTCTCCAGGCGGAACGACTCCGCCGCTTCCTCAGCCGACTGATGAGCATCCTCCAGCTTTCCCTAGAGGTCACCCACTTGTCCCTCCAACTCGGCCACACGGAGGTTGAGACGCCGAGACTCCATCTGGGCCTCCGTCATAGCCACCTCAGCCGCCCCGGCCCGCTCCTGAGCCCTCATGGAGGACTCCTCCAGCTCCCTCAAGCGGACGGCTCGACACTGCAACTCCACAGCGAGCGCTGAACCCTGAAAATACGAGACATGGGCTAAGAAGAGAATAAAGAGAAAGAGAGGATAGCAAGATAACCGAACCTGTTGAAGGATCCAGACCAAGGAATCCGACATCTTGTCGGCCGGGATCTTCTTGAGGAGGCTGCGAACCCGGGGAGGGACGGAGACCTCGGCAACCTGCTGGGCCAGGGCTCGGTCAACAAATATCGAACTCCCAGGGACGACGATCGAAGCCGAGTCGCTCGCCAACAAGGCCCCGACCCCTGGTGATACGGGCGAAGACGCTGCGAGGGGGGTGGCCGGCAAAGCTATCGAAGGATTCCCGGCGGACGCCACGGGAAGCGCGGAACATTCCGGACCGGAGGGATCCGCGTCCTCCTTCCTCTTCTTTCCGCCGTGGGGCTCCGAAGGCGCCAGAGGGGAACGCTTCCGCCTCGAACCATCCTCACCCCCCGGAAGGGGATCGCCAGAAGAAGAGGCGGGAGGCGCGGCCACCACCTTGCCCATGGAAGGCTCGGCTCGGCGCACTTCCTCCTCAACGGTCCTCCGAGGCGCCCTTCCAGAGGTACTACCTCGGCTCCGAGCGGCTCCACGACGGATCAGCTCATCGACGTCACGGACGAACTCGCGGCCAGCCATCCCTGCAAAGGAGACCGAAATCAGGATGAGTCATAGGGCGATCCGGGGATGAAAAAGCGACCTACCCGGAGACCACAAGACGGCCTTCAGGAGTAGGTCGTCCAACAAAGACCAGATGGACTTCGTTTCCAAAGGAAGAGCCAACAGAAGCGCAGCGGCTGCCCGGTCGGCGTCTGAGAGAACTAACGACGGGCGAGGATGGACAGAACTGCCCCAGCTTGTTAGAATCTGGGCCTCCCCCAAGAAGACCACAAAGACGTAATCCGAGCTCCAATCCCCCGACCAGCGGGGAAGCCCTATCAGACATTCCATCCTTGAACGAGCACGAAGGTGCAGCCATGACCCCGGCCCGACCACCTGGATCTGATAGAAGTGGAAAAGAAGGGGGAGAGACGGCTCCAGACCGCGGACGCAACAGAGCGTTACGAAGCCCGTCAGTACCACGATCGAGCACGGGGTGAACTGACACAGGGACACCGTGAGATGTTCCGTGACCTGGATGATAAAAGGATGGAGCGCGAAGCGAAGACCCAGGCGGAACATCTCGACGTAGGCGCCGACCTCATTGCTCCTCGGAAGGCAAATCCGCTCGTCGACAAATGGAACTCGAACCTCGTATGGGAAGCAGAGATATCTTTCCCGGATCTCCGCGGCCACCGAAGGAGGAGTCCTCGACTGAGTACGGAGGACGACCAGGGGCACATTAAGTCGCACGGCAGCCGACGCAACATCGTCACAAGCGTAGTCTGGAAAAAGTTTCCCCTTCCCCTTAACTTGAAGAGAACGACTCCCGGCGGGGGAACCAGACTCCCCTAGCCGGGGTTCGCCCCGCCCGGACTCCGGAGGACCCCTCGTCCTCCGGCCAGAACCGCCTATCCTAAGAGCAGCCATAGGACGAAAGCAAGAGAGGAATTACCTATTTTCAACTAGTTTGGAGAGGGCAAAGAAGCGAAGGCGACGGGGAACTCCGAGTTGCTGAAGGCTTTGAATACCGGGAGGAACAAAGGAGAAGTGGAGATCAACACAACTGGGGATCTTATATGCCAGGGGAGAATTCGAAGCGCCTGACAAGAACGCGTGGCGAGGCTCGAAGAGTCGGCGGCGTTCCGAAATTGGCGCCAGTCGAAGTCCAATCGATCCGCCTCATCATGACCTGCATTTATGGCCTCGCCTCGGTTGAAGCGCCGCTCGGAATCCCAGGAGACATAACGGGCGATCTGAGCGAGCCGAGGCTGATCGACCCCACCAATGGCGGCTCACGAACCCTTCGGCTTCTCGAACTTAAGGCGACTCCGTGAGCGGTAGGGATAAGCTTGCCGCTACACGTGGCAACATCTGAAGGCCGACGGCGCTTCGGAACCCGCGCCTTAAAAACATCGAACGGGCCAACTCATGATCACGACTAATAAATGAGTCGGCATCGACTGGCGAGCTCGTCAAAATCGGCAGAGGTCACATCGGCCGAGCCGAACCGGCCGAGGCCGATCAACCCGACCGATGGGGGCAATTGTTATGCCTATTTGACCGAGACCCGTAAAGCACGAGCCCAGGAGCCCGAATACTGGTCAAAAGCCCATCTGCGTCCTCAAAGCCCATTCGACAAAGGCCCTACAAGGGACCTCCTCGAATGTCGATCCGACCCAGCCCCAATAACCCGTTGGTCGCTCGCCCACTCCTGCGAAAACCACTCCCCCGGACGCGCGACCACTAAATAACGATAATGGGGAGGTGCTGGCATGGCGGAGAGAGCGGCGGCGAGGGGGGACTGATGGGGCACGATCAATGGCGGACGTGGGACGTGGGTCAGAGGCAATCACGCGGGAGCTCTACAAAAGGGCCAGGAAGACGACGAAGAAAGGGACCGCATCTCAGGTAACAAAACCTAAGGTACTCCATCAACGACCTCGTTCCCCCAATTCATCTCCTTCCTCCCCCGCTCGCGTCGAGAGACGCCGTTACGATCTCCTCACGAGTCGGACCGTCTCCGCCGGGCCTCCTTTCTCAGATCTCTATCTGACTTAGGCATCGGAGGGGATTTGGCCGGAACCAAGGTCCGGCCCCCCTGACGAGCGTTCTCGTCTGCGCAGGTGGACAACAGATCAACGGGCCGAGGCTACCCCTCGCCCCTCTCCGACCACTCGATCAACCGGACAGTGAGGCTTCCCCTCACCGTCAGCCTGCCGTGGCCGAGCACGTCCTACCAAGGCCGAGCGTCCTAATCGGGTCCGAGATTCTCCCTCGCCACCCGTCGGCCGTGCACCTACCCGGGCGACTGAGGCTACCCCTCGTCCCCCTATCAGCCGAGGCTGAGCACACATGTCCGAGGCCGAGCGTCTCAACCAGGTCCGAGGCTACCCCTCGCCCCTTCTGCACCGATTCGAAGCCCCCGAGGGACCCAAAGCGGGCCCCTTGACCACGTTGACCGGGCTCTCCACGGTCAACGCTTTGCAGTGAGAAAACACTCTGAAACACAAGTAATACTTGCCCGTAAATGTTTTAGGCCACGTTTTAAGGCCAATTCGTTTGTTAGCATAAAAGAGACTAGACAGTGAAATGATAGCTGCCTAGACACCCCTTTGATCTAGTTTGACAACGAACCTAGATCCGACACCCTTTTGATCTAGCTTGACAACGAAGCTAGATCCGACACTTTTACTTGCTTTCATTCATGCTGCCATGTCATGTTTAATTTTCATTAACGGTATGCACTTTAACTGTTCATCCCATATCATGTCATGCGTCATGTTTCTTCATGATTGAATAGCACACGCTACAAATGTTATTGATATTGAGGCTAGGCACCTATTTTGCGGGCACAACCCTATGCCATATTGAAAAACACTTCTTGCTCGTGATCCAGAGCTCATGTACTGGGGAAACCCTGGCTCGATACACGTGGAGGGGTAGGGTTAAGCGACCACTCAGTGTAGAAGTGTGCATGTCCAGCCACTTCAGCTGTAAGGCGTAAACTCTGGGATTGGAGTAGGGTTAAGCAACCACTCAGTGTAGAAGTATGCCAGATCAGCAACTTCAGCTGTAAGGCGTAAACCCTGTGCACATCGTGAATGCAAGTTAATCGTGAAAATCGTGAATATTGTTTAGTAGCTTTTGCTACAACGTGTCGTGCCAATGTTACTTTTCATGTTCATCATTAAATTGTTAAATTCATGCTCATGTTTAAATTGCTGCATTCACGTCAGGTCATCTTCTTTTCTTTAGAACTGCTAGTTGTACATTTTTACACTTTTGTATCATTGCACAAAAGTTTCCCGTTTTCCTCTTGGGAGACTTTTGCTGACATGTGCCCTTTTCTCTTTGGGTGTCACATCTCAGGTTTGAGCCTGAGTAGGTTACAGCGGTCGACATGTTACTAATGTCCAGTTCGAGGATACCGGCTCTACTCTTAGTCTCTGCTGGTGACTCTCTTTTAGTTGTTGTTTACTTTCTTAGTAGCTGCTGTTAGGTTGTTCGGTGCATTGCACCACTTCTTGTTGTAGTTTCGGCCATGCTTAGGCCTTCTGTTGGACTCTATACTTCATTTTAGGACTATCTCTGTAATGTTGGAATAATATATGTGGATGTTGATTGTTGGATAATTCTTTTGTCTATCCCTCATTATTATTATTGTTGTTTCGTCGCAATGCAAAGGACCTGCTATCATTTGAAATTTTTACGGACGCTTATCAGACTGCAGCTTCACAGCTCCAAGTCTGAGCGGACCTCCTCACGTCTCGCCTTCCATTTTAGGGAAGCGGGGTGTGACAGGTTTTGTTGGTGGCCCATGCAGGTCCTCTCTATATCTGCGAAATATCGGAATAACAATAATGATAACAACATCCATTAAATTATTCGGGACATTCAAGTCCTGAATTGAGTCTAACCTGAAGGGCTCCCCTATTTTAGGTGGTAGGAAGACTTAGATAGACGTCCAGGTTTGATTGTCAGGAGCCTTTGTCAAGATTTAGTTGTACTCGTCTTAGGTTGCCTTAGCAGTCTCTCACCCAGCTCTGACCATATTAGACTTCTAGCGCTTCTCTTTTAGCCGTTCGATTGAGTCCGACAATTTCAGGCCCAGCAGAACGTAATCTTGACTTCTCTTAGGACCCTTCCCTGAGACCTCTATTACAGTCTAGTCTATTAGAGAGTCATAGTGTTAAGTTTCTCTTGACCTTTAGTCAACCGGATAACTAGAACCCCTGATTCTATCATTTCCCTGATCATTACACTTCTGTTTTATCGATCGTAGAAATCCCATCATAACTTTTCATGAATCGTATCCTAGGTGTCTTCATCACGCGATCATAATCTTTGCCCTCGATACGCGTGACCGCTTCCTGACGATTATCGTTAATCTTTCGTATCTTCCCCGTTGCCAATCTTGATTCTTCCAAAGTCATTTTCGATTTTCTTTACTAAAAGTTTTCGCTCAGTTTAAATTTTTTTTAAAACCCCTTCTTATATATATTTAAATTCCTTACTTTCGGTTGAGTTAAAATACTTTCTTAGATTTTGAAGTCGTCTTGGTCGTAAAATTTTTTTACAATCTCGAGACCATTTTCTAACCTATATCTACCGTTTTTTTGGTTTTACAACCTTATTACAATTTTAGATAATTCAATATATCATTCCTTCCATTTCTATATTACTAAGTTTCTTATTAAATTTTTCACTTATCGTACTTACCTTAGAATGTTTTCTAAGCTAAATAGAATTTCAATATATATCTTTATATACAAGATCTATATTCATCATGCTCATACTCCAGAATTTTTGGTATTGTTTCAGAGTGTTTTCTCACTGCAAAGCGTTGACCGTGGAGAGCCCGGTCAACGTGGTCAAGGGGCCCGCTTTGGGTCCCTCGGGGGCTTCGAATCGGTGCAGAAGGGGCGAGGGGTAGCCTTAGACCTGGTTGAGACGCTCGGCCTCGGACAGGTGTGCTCAGCCTCGGCTGATAGGGGGACGAGGGGTAGCCTCAGTCGCCCGGGTAGGTGCACGGCCGACGGGTGGCGAGGGAGAATCTCGGACCCGATTAGGACGCTCGGCCTTGGTAGGACGTGCTCGGCCACGGCAGGCTGACGGTGAGGGGAAGCCTCACTGTCCGGTTGATCGAGTGGTCGGAGAGGGGCGAGGGGTAGCCTCGGCCCGTTGATCTGTTGTCCACCTGCGCAGACGAGAACGCTCATCAGGGGGGCCGGACCTTGGTTCCGGCCAAATCCCCTCCGATGCCTAAGTCAGATAGAGATCTGAGAAAGGAGGCCCGGCGGAGACGGTCCGACTCGTGAGGAGATCGTAACGGCGTCTCTCGGTGCGAGCGGGGGAGGAAGGAGATGAATTGGGGGAACGAGGTCGTTGATGGAGTACCTTAGGTTTTGTTACCTGAGATGCGGTCCCTTTCTTCGTCGTCTTCCTGGCCCTTTTGTAGAGCTCCCGCGTGATTGCCTCTGACCCACGTCCCACGTCCGCCATTGATCGTGCCCCATCAGTCCCCCCTCGCCGCCGCTTTCTCCGCCATGCCAGCACCTCCCCATTATCGCTATTTAGTGGTCGCGCGTCCGGGGGAGTGGTTTTCGCAGGAGTGGGCGAGCGACCAACGGGTTATTGGGGCTGGGTCGGATCGACGTTCGAGGAGGTCCCTTGTAGGGCCTTTGTCGAATGGGCTTTGAGGACGTAGATGGGCTTTTGACCAGTATTCGGGCTCCTGGGCTCGTGCTTTACGGGTCTCGGTCAAATAGGCGTAACAATTGCCCCCATCGGTCGGGTTGATCGGCCTCGGCCGGTTCGGCTCGGCCGATGTGACCTCTGCCGATTTTGACGAGCTCGCCAGTCGATGCCGACTCATTTATTAGTCGTGATCATGAGTTGGCCCGTTCGATGTTTTTAAGGCGCGGGTTCCGAAGCGCCGTCGACCTTCAGATGTTGCCACGTGTAGCGGCAAGCTTATCCCCGCCGCTCGCGGAGTCGCCTTAAGTTCGAGAAGCCGAAGGGTTCGTGAGCCGCCATTGGTGGGGTCGATCAGCCTCGGCTCGCTCAGATCACCCGTTATGTCTCCTGGGATTCCGAGCGGCGCTTCAACCGAGGCGAGGCCATAAATGCAGGTCATGATGAGGCGGATCGATTGGACTTCGACTGGCGCCAATTTCGGAACGCCGCCGACTCTTCGAGCCTCGCCACGTGTTCTTGTCAGGCGCTTCGAATTCTCCCCTGGCATATAAGATCCCCAGTTGTGTTGATCTCCACTTCTCCTTTGTTCCTCCCGGTATTCAAAGCCTTCAGCAACTCGGAGTTCCCCGTCGCCTTCGCTTCTTTGCCCTCTCCAAACTAGTTGAAAATAGGTAATTCCTCTCTTGCTTTCATCCTATGGCTGCTCTTAGGATAGGCGGTTCTGGCCGGAGGACGAGGGGTCCTCCGGAGTCCGGGCGGGGCGAACCCCGGCTAGGGGAGTCTGGTTCCCCCGCCGGGAGTCGTTCTCTTCAAGATAAGGGGAAGGGGAAACTTTTTCCAGACTACGCTCATGACGATGTTGCGTCGGCTGCCGTGCGGCTTAATGTGCCCCTGGTCGTCCTCCGTACTCAGTCGAGGACTCCTCCTTCGGTGGCCGCGGAGATCCGGGAAAGATATCTCTGCTTCCCATACGAGGTTCGAGTTCCATTTGTCGACGAGCGGATTTGCCTTCCGAGGAGCAATGAGGTCGGCGCCTACGTTGAGATGTTCCGCCTGGGTCTTCGCTTCCCGCTCCATCCTTTTATCATCCAGGTCATGGAACATCTCACGGTGTCCCTGTGTCAGTTCACCCCGTGCTCGATCGCGGTACTGAAGGGCTTCGTAACGCTCTGTTGCGTCCGCGGTCTGGAGCCGTCTCTCCCCCTTCTTTTCCACTTCTATCAGATCCAGGTGGTCGGGCCGGGGTCATGGCTGCACCTCCGTGCTCGTTCAAGGAGGGAATGTCTGATAGGGCTTCCCCGCTGGTCGGGGGATTGGAGCTCGGATTACGTCTTTGTGGTCTTTTTGGGTGATGCCCAGATCCTGACAAGCTGGGGCGCGTCCGTCCAGCCTTGCTCGCCGTTAGCCCTTTCCGACGCTGACCAGACAGCCGCCGCGACGCTGTCGGCTCTTCCTTTGGAATCGAAGTCCATCTGCTTTTTGTTGGACGACCTACTCCTGAAGGCCATATTGTGGTCCCCGGGTAGGTCGATTTTTCTTCCTCGGACTGCCCTGTGACTCATCCTGATTTCGGTTTCCTTTGCAGGGATGGCAGGCCGCGAGTTTGTTCGTGACGTTGATGAGCTGATCCGTCGTGGAGCTGCTCGGAGCCGAGGCAGTACCTCCGGAAGGGCGCCTCGACGGACTGTTGAGGAGGAGGTGCGCCGAGCCGAGCCCTCTATGGGCAAGGTAGTTGCCGTGCCTCCTGCCTCTTCTTCTGGCGATCCCCTCCCTGAGGGCGTAGTAAAAGCCGGATCCGCCCCACCAGCCCGAGTGACAGGGGCTGATGACGGGTCCGGTGTCGTCCCCCCCGCCCTCGGAGCGTCCCCTTCTGTCCCCGAGAGTGGAGATGGGGCAAGGCGGAAGCGCTCTCCTCCGGCGCTTGTGGAGCCTCATGGAGGGAAGAAGAGGAAGGAGGATGCGGAGTCCCCCAGCCCGGCCAGTTCTGTGCCTTCTGCCGACACCCCCGGGGGTCTTCAGGTGGCTCTGACCACCACCCCCTTCGCAGCGTCCCCGCCTCTGTCCCCGGGAATCGGAGCGCTATTGGCGAGCCATATGGCTTCCCTCGATGTTGCTCCCGGGAGTTCGGTGTTCGTCGACCGAGCCCTGGCCCAGCAGGTGGCCGAGAGCACCGTCTTCCCCCGGGACCGTAGCACCCTTGAGAAGATTCCCGCCGACAAGGTGTCGGATTCTTTGGTTTGGGCCCTCCAACAGGTTCGGCCCTCTCGCAGTCCTTTCTTTCCCTTCACACCCTTTCTTAGCTTATGTCCCGTTTTCCAGGGGTCGACGCTTGCCGTGGAACTGCATCGGCGAGCCATCCTTTTGAGGAAGCTGGAGGAGTCCACCATGAAGGCTCAGGAGCGGGCCGGGGCGGCCGAGGTGGCCATGATGGAGGCCCAGATGGAGTCTCGGCGCCTCACCCTCCGTGTGGCTGTGTTGGAGGGACAAGTGGGTGACCTCGAGGGAAAGCTGGGGGATGCTCATCAGTCGGCTGAGGAAGTGGCGGAGTCGTTCCGCCTGGAGAGGGAGGAGCTTCAGAGGGAACTGTCGGACCGGCGTCAGGTAATGCGGCTTGCGGAGGAGGTGGAGAAGGGCATCGTCGAGGCCCTGGGGAAGAAGATCTTCGAGGTTCTTAGGGAGGCCTTCGGTAAGTATGTAGACATCATCGCCCCCCGGATCGTCGAAGTCGTCCAGTCTTCCTTCCGGGAATGTACGGAGCGTGTCCGGTAAGCCCCTCCGCCAGTCGAGTCCCCTCGCTCCGAGCAGGGCGAAGTGCCCGAGGATGTGTCCTCTCGAGCTCGGGCTCACTGAGCCGCCCCTCCCGGCTTTATCCTCAAATTTTTTAGCATCCGCTTCGCTTTGGGCCAGTCTACTTGAAATGGATCCCTGGCCCCCGCCATCTCCTTCAGCCCCGCGGCCAACAATTGCTGGTTGCATGGCCGTTAGCTTGGGTCACCTACTCTGGGTCTTTTGTCAACCAATTTTGCTTTGTCGGTGTCGATCTAGCTTCTGTTGGTGATGAACTCTGTCATTTGTCGTGAGTATATTGTTTGTAGGGTGTTCCCTTCGCCTTGATCCCCTGTAAATAAGACGCATTTTTGTACTCTGGTTAACTATTACAAACGAAATCGACTTACTTGGATTTCTTGTGTACTTTGCGTTGTCGCCTTGTTCTTGGCTTGGGAATGGACGAAACTGGCGTTGGGGATTCCCCCCAGACTCATGAGCGCAGGGGTCGGTCAGCGAGGGCAGAGCTCCTCGGCTTAGGACCGGCCGGCGTCCGTGCCTGCTGGGGGAATTGCCCCCAGACTTATGAGCGCTAGATTCGGTCGGCGAGGGCGAAGCTCCTCGGCTTAGGACCGGTCGGCGTTCGTGCCTGCTGGGGGAATCGCCCCCAGACTTATGAGCTCTGGACTTGGTCGGCGAGGGCAAAGCTCCTCGGCTTAGGACCGGTCGGCGTCCGTGCCTGCTGGGGGAATCGCCCCCAGACTTATGGGCACTGGAGTCGGTCGGCGAGGGCAAAGCTCCTCGGCTTAGGACCGGTCGGCGCCCGTGCCTGCTGGGGGAATCGCCCCCAGACTTATGAGCACTGGAGTCGGTCGGCGAGGGCAAAGCTCCTCGGCTTAGGACCGGTCAGCGTCCGCGTCTGCTGGGGGAATTGCCCCCAGACTTATGAGTGCCGGAGAAGGTCGGCGAGGGCAAAGCTCCTCTTCCTCCTCCAGTGAGGCGGCGGTCCCCGGCCTTTTGCGTTATTGGCGACATGTCAACTCCGTCGGGATTTTAAATAAAGACAATAAAAAGAATGCGTTTGTACTCTCATGAGTCCTGTCGGACCGGTACATTTGGAGGAAACGGAAAAAAGGAAATGAAGCTAAACAGAGGGATGTAAAACTAGATAACTCCCTCATACTTAGGCTGCCACCGGGGGGAGGGACGTTGCCTGCTCACTCTATGATGCGGAGGGGGCCTTGGATGGTGTTGATCTTCTTCCCCTTGTCCGGCTGCGTGGAGGTCCCTTCTCCGTGGGCCGGCTCGTCGGCCTGATTCCTGGAGTGCCCTCGGCTCATCAGCTTCTCAATGTCCTTCTTCAAATGCCAGCAATCTTCCGTGTCATGACCATCGTCCTTATGGTACTTACAGTACTTCTCCCGGTTCTTCCCACCTCTTTTAGCCTTCGGTGGGGGGCGATCAGCTCGCTCTTCCTTCTGTACTTGGGCGAGAATGGCGTCTGGGGTGGTGTCCCTCGCGCTTTCTCCCCGCTGCCTGTTCCTCTGCCTCTTCTCGGTCCGGTACCCTTCGGGACTAGCTCGTCCGCCGTCGCCACGCTTGGTCCCTCGAGCGGTTTTTCCCGCATCCTCGGCCAAGGCCTCCTCGGTCAGCATGAAGCGTTCGGCCCTTGCCATGATCCCAGGGAGGTCCTTCGGGGGGTCGTTGTGTAGGGACTTCTTGAGGCCCCTGTGGCGAAGCCCTTTCTTAAGAGCCGTCTGGACCACCAGGTCGGGTGGGTTGTTCACGTTTAGCCTTTCCGCATTGAAGCGGCGCATGAACTGTCGGAGTGGCTCGGCCGGGCCTTGCACTATGTTGAACAGATGTTCAGCACCAGGTTTGATCAGCCTCCCCGCCATGAACTGTTTGCAGAACAACTGGGCGAGTTGCTCGAAACTGTCGATGGAGCGGCCAGGCAGGCTGTGGTACCAGATCCTCGCCGCTCCCCTGAGAGTAGAATAGAAGCCCCGGCAAAGCAGGTCATCGTCAGCTCCCTGGAAGGCCATGTCCCCCTCGTAGTCCATCACGTGGTGTGCCGGGTCTCCTATTCCGTCGTACTTTCCCAGCACCGGGATCCTGATTCGAGAGGGGACCCGGGCGTCGGTTATTCTCCGTGATAAGGGACACCGGTCCCCGTGGATGCCTCCGGGGATGCGGTATTCGCCTGCTTCCGGCTTGATCGGGGGTGGAGGTAGCACCGGCGCCGGCGGGGCTGGCTCCGCAGCCTTCGCCACGCTGGGGGTCGGGCTGACCCGATGCTCCCGACTCCTCCTGCGGGAGCTCCTGCTCCGCCGTGATCGGTCTCTTGAGTGGTGTCGTTCGCTTTTCCTGCGGTGGGACGGCCGTGATCGACGGGACGATGCCGTCATCGATTCGCCGTTCGTCCCTTCGGTCTCTCTTCGGCTTCTTTCACGATAGGGCGAGGAGGCACGTGACCTCGCCTGACGGGAGCCGGACCGCGTGAACCGACGCTCTGCGTTCGGTTTCCGGGTCCCGTGGTCGTCGACCACCGCGGACCGCAAGTGCGGGGGACCCCCCGCCCATCGGTGGCTATCGTTCAACGCGCCTCCGTCGGACGGCGCGGGGCCGACAAGCTGATGTACCGTCGCGACCAACGTCTGGAGGCTCGCGTTGGTCTCCTGAGCCAGGGCACGGAGCTGTCCCTGTGTGGCTAGTTCTGAGCCGCCGGTCTCTTCGGTTGAGTGGGCGGGGTGGCCGTCGATGTGCGTGTCCTCGGGGTTGCCATTAGATGCGCCATTCCCCTCCTCCGGGATGGGGGTCATGCGCTTCCTTCCATTGCTGGCTCGCGCCATTGTAGGTGTGGTTTGCTTCTTCGTGGGACAGTCTTCGTTCCCACAGACGGCGCCAGATGTTTCAGAGTGTTTTCTCACTGCAAAGCGTTGACCGTGGAGAGCCCGGTCAACGTGGTCAAGGGGCCCGCTTTGGGTCCCTCGGGGGCTTCGAATCGGTGCAGAAGGGGCGAGGGGTAGCCTCGGACCTGGTTGAGACGCTCGGCCTCGGACAGGTGTGCTCGGCCTCGGCTGATAGGGGGACGAGGGGTAGCCTCAGTCGCCTGGGTAGGTGCACGGCCGACGGGTGGCGAGGGAGAATCTCGGACCCGATTAGGACGCTCGGCCTTGGTAGGACGTGCTCGGCCACGGCAGGCTGACGGTGAGGGGAAGCCTCACTGTCTGGTTGATCGAGTGGTCGGAGAGGGGCGAGGGGTAGCCTCGGCCCGTTGATCTGTTGTCCACCTGCGCAGACGAGAACGCTCGTCAGGGGGGCCGGACCTTGGTTCCAGCCAAATCCCCTCCGATGCCTAAGTCAGATAGAGATCTGAGAAAGGAGGCCCGGCAGAGACGGTCCGACTCGTGAGGAGATCGTAACGGCGTCTCTCGGCGCGAGCGGGGGAGGAAGGAGATGAATTGGGGGAACGAGGTCGTTGATGGAGTACCTTAGGTTTTGTTACCTGAGATGCGGTCCCTTTCTTCGTCGTCTTCCTGGCCCTTTTGTAGAGCTCCCGCGTGATTGCCTCTGACCCACGTCCCACGTCCGCCATTGATCGTGCCCCATCAGTCCCCCCTCGCCGCCGCTCTCTCCGCCATGCCAGCACCTCCCCATTATCGCTATTTAGTGGTCGCGCGTCCGGGGGAGTGGTTTTCGCAGGAGTGGGCGAGAGACCAACGGGTTATTGGGGCTGGGTCGGATCGATGTTCGAGGAGGTCCCTTGTAGGGCCTTTGTCGAATGGGCTTTGAGGACGCAGATGGGCTTTTGACCAGTAGTCGGGCTCCTGGGCTCGTGCTTTACGGGTCTCGGTCAAATAGGCGTAACAGGTATAAACCTATTTCCGTTTACAACACGATCACTGCTTCACCCTACTCATTATTTCTTCGCCTAAAAACATTTTTCCGTGTTTTCAAATTTTCCAGTCTGCTCGCTTTTCCTACATATTTTCAAAAAAAAGCGATATATACGACATCATATTTTATACATGACTCTCTTTCGCCTATTTAATTATTTAGAGCCATATTTTTTTTGTCTCACCCAACAGCTAACTCCTTATCCTCACCTTATCTGAACTCGCTCTTTTCGATCTTGGTCGCTGTACTTTTGGTTTGGTTTCCTGTTTATTGGGTAAATGCTAGTGCTTTTCGTTGCCTGTGTCAACTTTAGTATAGTAGTGAGCCCATTGATTATGTTGTGATGTCGTTGTGGTGCATGTATAAGTAGAGTGTGTGGACCCGTGTGTGTGAACCTCGGCGTATCACTCACGTATGAGTCTACTCCCCGTAGTATATTAGTGTTTGCCTCTTGTGTAATATAAACATACTCAGTGTTATTCATGATATATATGAAGTTGTACGAATGATAGTGTTTGTATATAAGTATTGGATAGCTATCCCGCTTTAGGTACGTCTACGTGTATTAGATTTAGTGTTGGAATCTCTGCTAGTAGAGTATGTGGTAAGTGTTTGAAATAGTATGCTAGTAAGTTATGTGTATGTTAAGTGTAATAGTATATGTGTACTTATAGTTAATTGTGTAGGCCTATTATATGACCTATATGTTAGTACGTGTGAGTGTGTACTCATACGTAGATATGTATTGTGCTTAGACGTATGTAGATATGAATTGTTGCATGAGTATATGGGTATATACGGATGATAATAGGGTTATAATTTTGTTTGCGTATTACTTGCCCTTACGAAATGCTATGCGTGTGCGTGTATACTGTGAGGTATACACGATTATGGTATGTCTTAATCTATGTAGGAATAAGTAGATGTGTTGGTATACTAATTATAGGTAGATGGCTATGGTGTGGATGCATATTACATGTATGTGACTATACGATGAGTGCATGTATTAGAGAGCATAGTATAATTATACGTGTACTGATGTTTGTAATATTATTATGGTATATAAAGTGATTGAACTACGTGGGTGTTACCTGATTAAATATTACGTGTGATTGATATTAGGGTATGTATATGGTTATGTTGGAAGATGTGTATATATTGGAGTGGTATTGGTATAGGTATAGATACCGTGTAACATATATAGAGTATTCTGATATGGGTTTCGAGTCTCACTCAAGCTTGAGTGGGTATACTCTAAGTATATTGTTACATATGTCTGTGGTTTGCGTGTAGTACCATGAATATAGCAATGGATGTTGTATATATAGTGATAGGATTGGTTGTGTCTGGTGGTATTACGCACATGATTGTGGGTGACTATACCAATATATAGTTATAAGTGTTGGTCTTGTAGTATAGTTATACAGTAAGGACTTACATGTTTGAATGGATATGTTCTAGCTAAACTAGGAGTGCAGTTGTGCTAACGTATAGAGTGGTATGAGTGGTATGTATGAATCAAATGATAGCATGTGCAGGCGTGCACCGGGCACGGGTAAGTATGTGCTTAGTTATAGGTATTTGTGACTATGGTATGTGTGGTGTGTCTTGAATATAGTTATAGGACAGTAGGTGATGTGAAAAATATGGTGAAATAATTGCGTGCATTTGAATAACTATATCTTTGTGAAATTATAGTAATGGTGAATGTATATTAGATATAGTAAGCCTGATTTAATATTATGTGGTGTGATTACATGTGTTGATATGTTGGTGTTGGATGTAACTAGGAGATATGGGGAGTAGAATATCCATGTATGTGGTACATAGGTAGTTATCTATACGTAAGTACTAGGATCGTATTTGCTAATGTGAAACTATTTTGTGTATGTATATGTATCTTGGTTGTGATAAATGAGTGATAGTTATATAAGGATGTACGTGACTATATGAATGATTGAAGTACGTGTATGAATTTGTCTGTCTTAGATAAGTATAAGTATAGAATGAGCGCAAATATATATATATATATATATATATATATATATATATATATATATATATATATATATATATATATATATATATATATATGTTCGTAGTATTAATGTTTCACTACCTAGTGCATATATAAGCACTTGTAGTGACTATACCTGGTTGAATTATAGTGTGATGTGATTGGGGTAGTTACTAGAAGACTAGTAGATATGTTATTCGTAGTTAGAAAGTCCGAGGGTGGACTTTATTCTAAGGTGGGTAGGATGTCACGGTCTGTTTTCGATCGTACGCTTTTCGTGCACGTACTCTTGTTCGTACACGTATTTATTTTGGACCTTTCTTGTATCCAAAATCTATGGTGTAATATACCATTGAGACCCTCTCGAAGAGTATTAATTTGAGGCAATAATTTGGAACGTCATCTCACGGGTCGTTCTTCCACGAATTAACTTTGTTTGAAGAGGCGTCGTGATTTTCACTTCTATCGTGAGACCTTTTTATTTTTAGTTTCATTGCTCGTCGTCAAACTTGTGATCAATCTTCTTAGTTTTGTTTCTCTCATCGACACGGTCGCTCCGGTATTTTTCTCGTAATTTTCGGGTACCGTTTGACCCACTTGTGCACTAGATTTCCCATTAATCAGCTATTAGGCCTAAGTTAACATGATATTTTTCCCTCGACTAGGCTCACCCTATTTCCCCCTTAACCGTACCCTACCCTCTCACATTCTCTCTCCCATTTACCCTCAAACTCCCCCAAATCCCATTGTTGAATAGCAAATGGGAATCTCCCATACGTATCACAACAAATTGTGATTCTGGCTATTCATCACCTCAATTCCGACATTTCCTTAAGTCCACTCTCTCACATTTCCTTAGGTGCACCCTCCTTTTAGACCCATATAGCAAGAAAACCAAACAACCTAGGGTTTCTAGTTTTTCACACAGCCGCCAGTTCCCTTGGGGAACAACTCACACAATTTATTCTCCAAGCGCCGCAGTGTTTTCTCCGACTTCCCTCTCTCCCTCTTCCCCTCCGACCAAGACCCGAAGCCCGCCGCCCTCTTCTCCATCGGCGCACGGCGGCAAAACTCCACGGCGCCTGTGTAGCGTCGCACAGCGACGTTTCCGTCACGCACTGCCCTCCCACGGCGGTGCCACCTCGCTCGAAGACTCTGTCAGCCCTCCGGCAGTCTTCACCCCGACTCCCCGCCGTTGAAGCCATTGGGAATCTCCAGCGCCGTCGACTTTCTCATCCACGCAGATCCCTGACTCCCCCAGGCCACCTTCGGCCTCTTCCTCCCCTTTTTCTGGCGCTGTCTCGCCCCCCTCACGACCTGACCTCTTGCCGGAGCTGCCACGGCGCCGCCCGTGCGCAGCAAGGCCCCGCCAAGCACTTCCCTAGCGCTGACCGCGTCAACAAATTCTCCGGGGCCTCCGACGCGTGGCAACATCGCTAACAGCACCGCTCGGAGCTGTTTTCAGCGACTTCCTGCCTGAAACCACCATTTGCTGCTACCCTAGGCGTCGACAACCGCTGTCACGACGTTCGGCAGCCCCGGACTATTGACACCATCCCCTCGCACCGCTACGACTTCCATTTAGGCGTTGTCCGCACACGACAACGTCCCGCTAGCCGTGGATATCTCTCGTCAACCCCCGGAAGCTTCGTGGGATCATCCCCTCGTTACGGTTAGTAACGTTAATAAGAACACGTTTTACAACTCTTGTTATTAGTCTTGAACCGTAAATACTTAATGAACGGACTTATTGATATGGTGTTTGCTAGCCAGTAGCGTTAATAATCGATGTTTAACTGGTGGACGTAATGTATGGATGTTAACAAGATTATTCGTAGGGCTGTTAGGTGTTACACAATATCTGGATAATGTGTTAGCCTAGGTTGCTAGTTATAATTGCCGTATATTTTCGTACTAGCAACGTGACGTAGATAACCTGTTAGTTATT
Source organism: Scilla litardierei (assembly GCA_030789695.1). Taxonomy (NCBI): domain Eukaryota; kingdom Viridiplantae; phylum Streptophyta; class Magnoliopsida; order Asparagales; family Asparagaceae; genus Scilla; species Scilla litardierei. The sequence continues at coordinate 163,366,033 of CM061141.1, forward strand.
TAACGTTCATTAATATTGTAATGAAACCATCGTAGGACAGAAAACTTGTTAAAATTGGATCATTAGACGTGTTAGGATTAGTCTAATAATTCTAGCCCATCGTCACAAACTTATTTCGCTCACATGTTTTATCTCAGAGTATCCGTCATTCCATACCGTTCACACTACCGAAATCCAACCCCTGACGTCGCTACCCGACGTCAGAGTAGCACTCGCGTCGTGTTGAGGTAAGATCTGCCCCATAGGAATAACCACCTGCATTTTAATCAACTAAAATTGGTAATTTCTATTGGTTGTGTTTCACTAATCAAGATTAATAAATTGGGTTGTAGGTTGGACTCTGGTCGACCATGTCTTCGGCTTGGTTGTGCATGCAAGTGATACTTGCCCGTAAAATTTTTAGGCCACGTTTTTAGGCCAATCAGTTTGTTAGCGTAAAAGAGACTAGACAGTGAAATGATAGCTGCCTAGACGCCCCTTTGATCTAGTTTGACAACGAAACTAGATCTGACACCTTTTTGATCTAGCTTGACAACAAAGCTAGATCCGACACTTTTACTTGCTTTCATTCATGCTGCCATGTCATGTTTAATTTTCATTAACGGTACGCACTTTAACTGTTCATCCCATATCATATCATGCGTCATGTTTCTTCATGATTGAACAGCACACGCTACAAATGTTATTGCTATTGAGGCTAGGCACCTGCTTTTGCGGGCACAACCCTATGCCATATTGAAAAACACTTCCTGGCTCGTGATCCAGAATCGAGCTCATGTACTGGGGAAACCCTGGCTCGATACACGTGGAGGGGTAGGGTTAAGAGACCACTCAGCATAGAAGTGTGCCTGTACAGCAACTTCAGCTGTAAGGCGTAAACTGTGGGATTGGGGTAGGGTTAAGCGACCACTCAGTGTAGAAGTATACCAGATCAGCAACTTCAGCTGTAAGGCGTAAACCCTGTACACATCGTGAATGCAAGTTAATCGTGAAAATCGTGAATATTGTTTAGTAGCTTTTGCTACAACGTGTCGTGCCAATGTTACTTTTCATGTTCATCTTTAAATTGTTAAATTCATGCTCATGTTTAAACTGCTGCATTCATGTCATGTCATCTTCTTTTCTTTAGAACTGCTAGTTGTACATTTTTACACTTTTGTATCCTTGTACAAAAGTTTCCCGTTTTCCTCTTGGGAGACTTTTGCTGACATGTGCCCTTTTCTCTTTGGGTGTCACATGTCAGGTTTGAGCCTGAGTAGGTTGTAGCGGTCGACAGGTTACTGATGTCCAGTTCAAGGATACCGGCTCTACTCTTAGTCTCAGCTGGTGACTTTCTTTTAGTTGTTGTTTACTTTCTTAGTAGCTGCTGTTAGGTTGTTCGGTGCGTTGCACCACTTCTTGTTGTAGTTTCGGCTATGCTTAGGCCTTCTTTTGGACTCTGTACTTCATTTTAGGACTATCTCTGTAATGTTGGAATAATATATGTGGATGTTGATTGTTGGATAATTCTTTTGTCTATCCCTCATTATTATTATTGTTGTTTCGTCACAATGCAAAGGACCTGCTATCATTTGACATTTTTACGGACGCTTATCAGACTGCAGCTTCACAGCCCCAAGACTGAGCGGACCTCCTCACGTCTCGCCTTCCATTTTAGGGAAGCGGGGCGTGACATATTTTGAGCATAGCCAATAAACATGCAATCAAAGGTTTTAGGATCTAAATTTCGTTTCTTAGGTTCTGGTAAAAGAACTTTAGCTAGGCACCCCCACACTTTGAGGTAAACTAGGTTTTATTTCTTTAAAACAAACAAACTCAAACTCTTGTTATGGCACAATGCTTACGAATGGTCAAGACAACTGACAAGTTTAGCAACAATTTGTTCACGCAAATCAGATGTTCCATAAACAAGAGGGGGTATACAGTCCTGCAAACTAAAGGCCAGCATAAAACAGAAGTTTCAAAATACTGCACAACTAATGGAGCATATATATTTTGCAGTGACAGTAATCAACTTGAAGCAGTCAGAGATCGTTTGACCATAATTGATGTATATAAAAAGATGAAAAAAGATGATATGACACCATTTTCTATAACAATATCATAACCAAAATTAACATTTCACCTTTGAAGCAGATGGCTGAATATGCAACATGCACTTAAATTTATCCAGAAGTTTGACACATATCCGAGACTGTCAGATACAAGAAATAAGAAAAGTACATTTGGGCGCAAAAAATTTAGTTCGGAACAACAAGAAAGGAGCAGATATCCCTTTTATTTTCTAAGAAATCATTTTAACTTGGACAATGCTAAATGCACCGCAGGAATTGCAGTGCATGGTCCTTTAACTTTAGCAAATCGTTTCCCAATTATACAAATGAATTTCTATCTACTCCAGGTTCCTCATGATAACAAGCAGTTTCATTTAACATGCATCCACATCACTCCATTCTAAACAATTAGATAACCCATCCAAGAAAATTGGCCATTAAACATTGACTGTTTCAATGGAAACGCCAAAAATACATTGCTCGAAGAAAATGGCAAAAGTCCTACAGCTTTCAAATCACAATCCTCACTTACAAATAACAAAACAAAAATCATTTCAAAACTTGCCTCGTTTCTATTTTCACATCCGAGAACATGCAATTACTAGTCATCAAAATTTTGGTAATATAAGCGAAAAAGATGTTCTATTTTGGATTACACCCCCCAGCAACCACCCAATGACAAAATGCAAGAGACTTAGAGATCCACAAAAAAATTTCCCATTGGTACTTTTTATTTTATTTTATTTAGTTAAAATTTCAAATACAACCATTAGCAATGGAACACACAAACAACTTGCAAATGAAATCAAAGGCTCGACTTTTGGCACAAAAAGAGATTTTAAAAATAAATAGATATGTATTCCATATTAGAATACTTAAAAGGTCTAGATAGCATCCTCCTTATTCTCCTAAATGGAAGAAGAAGAAGCATTCAGCAGATAAATTTCATGTTATGATAACTTAATACAGATGTTGACAGCACCTTATGCGAGATCATTAGCATAGCATTACTCCTCTGTAAATTTAGAGTTCAACTCTATGTTAAAGGCTTCATTAAAATTTAGACATCATCTAAAAAATAGTCAATGCCAACCAACAACAAATTCTTGGCGGAGTTGGCTCAAGGAGCATGGAAAGAGACAAGCTTCAAAAATATGATAATCACCAAACATCAATAATGTCAGCATTTTTCATGTTTAAGCTCATACAATCTAAGAAACAAGTCTCAAAATTTTGAATGGATGTCCAGAAAATGTAACTACCAATAAATCCAAATAATGATGAATGGTAGCATATCTATTGCAAGATATATGCAAATAGATCACTTTCGACAAGAATTGTTCTGTCAAATGTGTTCAACATTAATATGCGAAAATAAATAAGTGCACTCAGATCTACATCCAGCTAGAATTGCTGCAACACAATACGAAAATCACATTAATAAAATTCAATTCACATTCTTTCATCTAGTTAAACATTGGCAAATTTAAACTGTGTAACTCTCATTGAAGCCGTTATAACCACCAACCAACATAAAATCAGTAGACAAAAAATCAGAAGGTGGCTTCAAACCAATGCTTCGACTAAGAATTTAAACAAAATTTAGACATAAAAACTTTGAAAAACAAAATTTTGCAGTATATTAAGCATTCAGTTATACAGGCCTGATGACAAGGATGAAAACATATATATGTAAATGAAACAGTATCATTGCATTGATGAAACAATTCGTCCGTTTGTTTGTAGCTGGAAAAATTAAACAACTTTTTTTAACAATTTATTTTCAGTCGCGAACAATGTCTAAGTGTTCTATCTCTCAATTTTATTCATCAAAGGCTAGTAGACATGCAGAAACAATACGCTTGATACTCACAGGCTCTAGGGTCAAAAGGAACGAAAAAAATCATGACATGAAAATAAACTCATTCATGAGAACAATAGGATGAAAGTAGCATTGCAATCAACAGATACAAAAGACTAATATATAGCTGAAAGTTGAGAATATACAACAAGCAGCAAGCAGTTGAGATGTGAATAATTTATTCATATTTATTCGCACTAAGATATCAAAAGCATCACGAGAATAAAGTTGCAGCCGGACAAAAGAAGTGACTCAATGTGCTTGAATTTCAGATGGATTTTAAAAGCAGTAGGACAATTCAGTTTTTTTGAGAGATCAGGCAGAGCAGTAACAGTAACAATAGCAACATCCATAGATCTACTCTTAAGATTGTTGTAAAAATTAGAGATAATAGGATGGTGCTATTAAAAATCAGAGAAAGGAATTGACTTATCAGTAAGCCGAGGCATGCTAGGCACTGTCCTTAAGAGTAGATTTACGTCCCTGAGAGTGAGAACTCGATGCAAGTCAGGTCCAGCGGCTACCATCCAAGATTCAACGGCAACGGCCTTGCTAAGGCTCCAGCGAGCAGCAACAGTGCTTCGATCTCACAGGAAGAAGAAGGGGAACAACAAAGGATTTGCAGAACAGGAGCAGCTGTTCGCGTGGAAGCAGAGACGAACAGAAACAGAAACAGCAGCAACGAATAATTTTGAGGGGGAAGAACAAATTTTCGTCGTTGAGAACTATTGAAAGGCTGAATTTATATAGAGACTGTTGGGATTCTGTAATCAATAGAAAATAATGATTCAACAATTAAAAATATGACCGTTGTGAAATTAAAACAGTGATTAAATGAAAATACGGTTGTTGAGACAATAAACATCGCATTAAAAGAGAATATGGCTGTTGGGGAAACCGTATCGGGCCTTTAAATCCTTTAAAACAAAAGGGCAAAAAATCACGAGAAAAAACTCAGGCACTCCGCGCGCGCACTCCTAAACCCCCCCTACGCAGGCGCGACGCCAGCGCACACAAGCTAAGGGTTTTCGGATCCGTCGCCTACATTTTCCATTCGGCCCAACCTGACTTGGGCTCGGTTCCGGTTTGTGCTCATGCGGCCGTGAGATTTCCCTTATTCCTAGCCTATATACAAGTCCAATAGCCCATATGAAAGAAGTCTCTTATATACACATCCAAGGGAGTTCTCCCATCCAATGTGGGACTAAAGTTGGCTTTGAATTGTAGAAATAAACCAAAATGTCCAACAATCCCCCACTATTTCAAAATTCAAAGGTAAGGATATAAGAATCTGAGAAGAAAAAAATTGATGCGAGATCGAATACGATAATTCAATACATTAGCAATGGTAACTTTTGGTCTATGAACCATTACTTAGGGAATGAAAGTGTGTTCTACAAGAAGTTGGTGAAACATATAGTTTCTATGAACCAATCTCCTTTATTATAAAACATTGACTCACATCCCATATTGAATCATCAATGAATAGTTGCTTGCTCTTACGGCTTGGCACATTTCGGCCATATGCCATACCTGGATTTTCATGAGTGCTCTAGCGAATGTACCCAAATTCGCAAAGGAAGCGGTCCCACTTCCACACCCAAATAGGTGGACCCATCAAGTGTGCTCGACGATTATGCACACCACCCAACAAGGGCTATGGTTTTCATTAAGAGCCATATGCTCGTCCTCTCTCATCGTCTATAGCACTATCTACGTAAAACCATAGGAAAGGGACATGAACATAATGATAGTGCTCCTCACGATCAACAAGTGACTTGTTATTACCCATATGAACCTACTTCATGAGATCATCAATCACATATGTTGGGTTACCATCACTCATGACCAATGTTTTAGGTATAAGTCACATTCCCCTCGATGTACTTTCCACTAACTTCATATTTAGTGGTTTTGTCAAAGGATCTGCCAAATTCATCTCTGACCTCACATAGTCAAGGGATACTATGCCATGATCTAGTAGCGGCCTCACAATAGAGTGCCTTAGGCGTATAAGCCTACTCTTCCCATTAAAAATTTTATTTCTGGCTTTCGCAATTGCAGCTTGACGATCTCACTGGATAGACACGATGGTACCGGTTTTTCACAAATGGGAAGTTCAGCAAGAAGGTTCTTAAGCCATTCGGCTTCACTAAATGCCTTCTCCAAGGCAATAAACTTGGATTCCTTAGTAGACCGAGCAATACATGTTTGCTTGGATGATTTCCAAGATACCGCACCTCCACCAAGTGCAAAAACATAACCACCTATGGATTTAAGATCATCTGATGCAGAGATCCAGTTTGCATTAGTAAAACCTTCTAAAACTGATGGATCACAATTAGTCTCCTTCCTAACTCTTTTACTCCTTACTTCTATCTCATCATCATTATCAGTGATTGAGCATCGAAGTGGGCGATGAGTGAGATGCAGAAGTCAACCTAACATTATCCATCTTCATTAGAAATTTGTGCTCAAAGAAACTAGCATACTTGGTTTCAACAATAGTGTTAGGCTCTAGGATATTTAGCTCACTTCTAACAACTAGGAATCTATATGAAGCACTATTTTGAGCATAGCTAATAAACATGCAATCAAAGGTTTTAGGACCTAATTTTATTTTCTTAGGTTCTAATTTTCTTTTCTTAGATTCTGGTAAAAGAACTTTAGCTAGGCACCCCCTCACTTTGAGGTAAACAAGGTTTTATTTATTTAAAACAAACAAACTCAAACTCTTGTTATGGCACACTGCTTACGAATGGTCAAGATACTAACAAGTTTAGCAACAATTTGTTCATGCAAATCAGATGATCCATATGCAAGAGTGGGTATACAGTCTTGCAAACTAAAGACCAGCATAAAACAGAAGTTTCAAAATACTACACAACTAATGGAGCATATATATTTTGCAGTGACAGTAATCTACTTGAAGCAGTCAGAGATCATTTGACCATAATTAATGTATATAAAAACGATGCAAAAAGATGATATGACACCATTTCCTGTAACATTATCATAACCAAAATAAACATTTCACCTTTGAAGCAGATGGCTGAATATGCAACATGCACTTAAATTTAACCAGAAGTTTGACACATATCCGAGACTGTCAGATACAAGAATATGACACCATTTCCTGTAACATTATCATAACCAAAATAAACATTTCACCTTTGAAGCAGATGGCTGAATATGCAACATGCACTTTCATTCCCTTTGGCCATGGCTTATAGGCCTTGACCGGCCATGGCCCTTTGGCCATGGCCGGTCTCCCCCCTTTCATGGGGTGGCCGCATACCCACGTCGGAGGGGGTTGCCGTGGTGGTTATTGGCCGTAGCCAACCCCCTCCGCATGGGGAGGGGGGTGCATGGCCTTCGTAGCCCATTTGGCCATGGTGCACATGCACCAAATTTCATCTTCCTCGATGGAAATAACTACCACCTTCTTCTCCGGTGAAGCACCCGTTCGTCGAGGAAGTAGTTGTCCTCCAATGGCCGTGTGCCAAAAATAACCCTCTTCAAAAAATTCGTAAACTACGCGCTCCACATGAAGAGAGCACCCATTCCCTATGAATGGAGACTCAGCATCCATGAAGAGAGCGAGTTTGACGATATGAACGGTCGGTTCTTCCCGTCACGGAGAGTTCCTGCCATATCCGTAATGACAGAAGACCCTAACGTGAAAAGAACAACCGCTGCGTTCTCTCCGTCACGAAGCGTTCCTACCATATCCGTAATGGTAGGAGACCCATTCGTGAAAAAGACAACGACTCGTTCATAGTTTTGACGAGGCGGCGGTTTGACCGGGGCGAACCCGTATGGCTCTGATACCAATGTCGGATCCTGTCAAAACAGCGTTAGGATCGATAAATAAAGTTGTGACTTACACTTGCGTATGCGGCACGGTAGTCTCGGAACTTTGCCTTCAGATTCGCCACGACGGATCGAGTCTTCTCACGAACGGAGTAAGGCTACTAAATCCACAATCTAAATCTCTACTTTTAGATTAAGAACTTGGATAAAGAGAGAGGAAGGATTTCGGCAGAGCTTCGCTAGAATGAAATGCATGCAAGAATGCCATGCAAAATTGTAAGGAAATGGCTTACCCTTGGGTCTTATTTATAGCCCCCAAGGTAGTTATTTTAGGAGTAATTATTCCTTAGGAACAATTTAACTAAGGTGTACCATGATACATGGCACATTATAAGCTTAAGTTGTACCATATGCATGGTACAACATAAGCTTAAGATATTACCCCTTTATTAGCCATATGTCGCATGCACTTATGCATATATAATGCGACTTTCCCATCAATCTAGAGATCCTCTCCGTAAGGGAACATATTCCCTTTGCACACGACTTCGTCTACGCGACGTTCGAGGTCCGTATTCCCTCGTACATCCCCCACAAGGGTGTACTAACGTATTCCATATCCAACAGGTCGTCCCTTTTCATCTTCTTATTTTGCCCTAGTTTGAGCTTTTATTTCCTTCTATGGTAAATTTGCCTTGTTTGTTTGGGATTAGGTACGAGAGGGTGGGTTATTTGGATATGGATGTCGGGCAGCCGGAGTTCAGTGCGCCGGGATGTGTATCGCTTCATCTTGTTGATGATTATATATCCGGTAAGTTTGAAAGTTTGCTTCTTTCTTTAATTTGACTGCTTGATTTTGTTGGTTTTGATTTTTTTTTCCTTTTTTGGAAGCTTAGGATACTTGTAGTTTCGGATGAAGTATATGGGCACTTGACATTTGGAAGTAATCCATTTGTGCCGATGGGAGTATTTGGTGACATTGGTCCGATTCTCACCCTGGGTTCCGTATCGAAGAGATGGGCAGTTCCCGGTTGGCGACAAGGCGGCATAGTAACAAATGACCGCAATGGAGTACTGAAAGAAATTAAGGTGATTTCATTCTTAACTCTAAACTTTGATCCATATATGCACATATTTTCAAATTTGTAAGTAGATAGTAATTATATAAACTATATTACAGCACTAAAGTTAATTTACAATGATTAAGATTTTTTCTACATTATTTGGATTAGACTGTCATTGAAATTTTTGCAATATATTTTAGCCAATTTTCACATTTCAATCTATGTTAACTTTGTTTGTTTGATTTGTAGATTATTGAAGGCATTAAAAACTTCTTAAACAGTTCAACAAATCCAGCAACCTTTATTCAGGTAACTAGATTATAGTATCAAGCAACCTTTATTTCATTTTCAAATATATCTTTAATTTGACTTTTAAAAAGGGATGTAGTCACAATTGGCATGACTCATAGTATACTGTTAAAATTAACAATAACCAACCGGTTATGTTCTGAAACCTTAATCAATTTGCAGCAATTCTTTTAAAAAATGTATTCCTCTGTCAAGTGCCAAACTTAAAGGTAAAATAAATAAATAAATACATGAATAAGTGCCAAACTTAAAGGTAATATGTTTTATATAGATAAAAGAGGAAAATTCAACAACTTGAAATTAGAATAATGATAATGTCAGAAAAATTGCTAAAGATATGATAATGATAAATAAGGGAGAGCCGTTTGACATGGATGCCTCAAAGGCCGATGTTCGGCGGCCTTGATCTTGCGCCTTGGGCTGCTCTGCTAGAGGAGATTGATCCTTGGTCTTGGCATCTTGATCGATTGAAAGAGGTGTGAAACATGGCTGCGCATCGATCATTACCGCCTGAGTCAAACTCCGACCTTTGTCTCCTGATGATGAGGTAATTAGTTGAACTTTCGATTCTTTTGGTTTTGATATGATCATTTCTTGAGTTATTTCGTTGGATTCTTTGTTCGATGAGCGATCTTTTGCCCTATTTCTTGTAGGTGTTGTTTTAAATACAAATTTGCGTTGTAGGGCATATTTTTCTGAAATGGAGTTCTTGATTCTTGTTTATTCCAATGGAAGTTGGGAAAATTATCCCCTTTTTGCAATCAGTAGATGGCTTCTCGTTTATTATGGTGTGTGTTTTTTCAGTGTTATTGCTGCTTGGAATATTCATTTGGTTGTATTATGAATTAGGTGATTGCTTGTTAAGAGATCTGAATGCAAGTAACTTTTGATTGAAACAATGTCTAACTCTTGAACACTGATCTGTGTTCGGTTAGTGATATACATTTGAAATTCAAGATTATGCTGAGAATTAATTGATTTACAGGCAACGTTATGAATAAGATGGAGGGGATTAAAATTGAGTTTGACCCACATGTTATATGAAATAAGCTGAGACAGTCTCATACTAAGGAAGCCAAAAGTTTCATACTGTGTAACTTCTGCATGTGAAAAGAAATGACTGAGGAGCACATAGTGATTGGAAATCCTCTGTGTCTTGCGAAAATTGCATTCTCTTCTTGTAGGAAAAAGAGAAGAGGTAGGAGCTGAGCTCCTACAGGCCTCTGCCTGTTTTTCTACCAAGAAATTTCTTTGATTTGGTGGAATATAGACTAAATTTATTATTTGAGTAGGAAAAAGTAGGATTAGAATATTGAGCATGCTTGAAAGCATGAAGTAGAAAACAAACGAACAGCCAACTAATTCTCCAAGTATTTTTTAAGATAGCTTGCTAAGAAATGGCAGACAGATCATTAACAGATATGATTTGTTTGCATTATTGTGTAACTAATATTCTTGATCAAATATTTTGTAGGATTCCACGCATTTTCTGCTGGAATATTTCTCAGTTCCTCTTTGTTTCTGCTAATTTGGTGAGTCTTTCTGTGCTGATTCAAAAGACTCGTAGTCGTTGCTTTATTGGAATAAGGCAAGGTGTGAATTTTCATGCTTTTTCACTGGAATATAATGATATCTGAAAACATTGACTTAACGTAAAATGATTCTAAAAGCCTTTATGTATTTCTGTTTGTCAAAATATTCTAAAAGTTTCATATCAAGAAATAGGACACACGATGAGTCAAATTCCAAATATGCCCAAATTTCTATGAATCCAAATATGCCCAAACAAATCTTGAAATAATATCAATTATAAAGATATACACAGTAAGGATAAGAAAAAGAAAGCTCTACATGTCGGTTGGATTGAGTTTGATGCCAAAGATTCTGAGAGATAAGGGGGAAATTCCAACCTTAATAGCAATAGCATTATAGGACTTTGTTTTCTTTGGCTAAAAATGTGGCTCTTAATAGAAATTATTATTATTGATGTTGTAATCTCATTGAAGTTTTTCCTACCTAGTTGCTTTTGTCAGGTACAATCGCCATTGCCAATCACAACATCTATGGTTATTGGTAGGGTTGGATATTGCATGCAGTTCTTCTCTTAGCTTAAAATCCAGCCAATTTCAACGGTATCGGCTCAGATGGAGCCGAATACGACTGGATCGGCTCGATTGAGTCCAAGCCGAGCCCTCCTGTTCTTTGGCTCAACCGAGTCTACCCAAATCAATTGAGCTGATCGGAGCAGCTTCGAGCAGAACTGAAGCCACTTTGTTCATCAGCTCAAATCAGAACCATTGCTGTTCATTGGCTCTAGACCCGAGCTGGTCATAGTTAAATACAACTTTTGGGGCTATATTGCTTATTCAAAGCCAATTTTTAGGTTTTTGCATGGAATTTTTGGCTGAGTTTATGCATTGATCATGTCACTAATCTTTGAAGTTGTTCTTCACTCTTTAGGTAATTTCCAATCTAAATGAAATCTTTAATTGACAATTTGAAGAACTTCTAGTATTTTGTTTCAAATTGGTTGCTTATTACTATTTACAGCACATCACACAAAAGCTGTTCTTCACTCTTTAGGTCATTGATATCTGTCACCGTTTTTCATGCCTTCATTTTTTTTGGTCTCTCCAGGTATTGCCACTGCAAATTGCTTGAGGTCATGATTCCAGAATGATGTTTTTTGTGACTAATGCACAAGGTTTCCAAGTCACGTTAAATTTGTTGTGCTCTGCATCGGTTGGTAAAAATTGATATACAAATGTCAACTTCAGGATCCCTGATTGCATGCAGTACAAGATACATGTTTTATCTTTGATAACAAACATAGATGTGTATTATACCCTTAATGATAATTTGCAGGTGACTGATATCCACCTTGTAGTGGACCCTCGGACAAGGGAATCCCGTGGGTTTGGGTTTGTTACGATGGCCACCGTGGAGGATGCCGATCGTTGCATTAAATATCTTGATGGATCTGTACTGGAAGGCCGTGTTATTACTGTTGAGAAGGTAATTCCTCTATCTAAATCTGGTTTGTAATTTTGATCAGCTGGCCTCAACTGGCAGCGGTTCATGAGATGCAGGTCGTATCTTTTTTCCTTTGGCTAACTGAATTCTCCTATTGAGTTTGAGAAATGTCTTCATTTTAAGTATGTTCAGCAACAGGGTAGCTGTTTGTAGCAGCTCTTCGTCAAACTACAGGCAAATATCAGACTAACCAAAGGGTTGTATACCATGTGCATTACTTTGAACAAATCAATTCCTTTCTTTTATGTTACGATTTTCATTTGGATAAGATCACTTTTGATGCATTTGATGTTTCGCTTCCTCCATGTACCTGTTCGTCTGTTGTATTTCCAGAACTTATCTATTGCCATATTTTGATTTTTCCCTCACTTTTTTGTGTATCCAGGCCAGAAGACGACGTGGGCAAAATTGTGTATCTCTGGACTTGGGTTTTGGCATGAAAAAACGGTGACAGATATCTTTTTAAATTTTGTACTTCGTTTGGTGTTCATGTAATCAGAATCTAGTTGTTAAACAACCAGAAGGGCATAATCTCAGACGATGTATATAATGTTTATCATCGTCGACGAATATTGTACAAGAAAGAATAGTTCTCAATCTTAAATAAAAGCATTGTCAGGCTGTTGGTGCATTTTTTGCTAATCTCTGTGTTGAATGTGTTTTTTGCTCTTTCTTTTTAAATTGTGATTTATTCGTCGTTATTTTGTGCTTAAAGTACTAATAATTAAACCATCAATTAAATAATTAATATTACAATCCAATAGCCCCATACAACCCATAAATTGCTTGATTTTCTATTTTTTAAACACTAAACATTAGCCACTGCTAATCCGTGGCTAATGCCTATTAGCCACGGACTGACCGTGGCTAATGCGTATTAGCCACGGCCAATCCGTGGCTAATGCCTATTAGCCATCGATAGTCAAACATTCGAAGGCGCTATGCAAGGTAAAAATCAAAATTTCTTGAGTAATCTTGAATAGCACTTCCAAAATCGCTATGTAGTAAAGCGCTATCTTAGTTAACCACTTAGATAGCGCTTAAAAAGCGCTATCCAAGCTACCATGGCGGTAGCTTGGATAGCGCTTTTATAAGCGTTATCTTAGTAAACCACTACGATAGCGCTTATAAAAGTGCTATCCAAGCTACCATAGCGGTAGCTTGGATAGCGCTTAAAAGCGCTATCCAAGTGTAAAAAAAAGCGCTATGCAAGCGTTTATTTGTAGTAGTGCACCCAATGATAAAATGCAAGAGACTTAGAGATCCACAAAAATATTTTCCTATTGGTACTTTTTATTTTATTTTATTTATTTAAAATTACAAATACAACCATTAGCAATGGAACACACAAACAACTTGCAAATGAAATCAAAAGCTCGACTTTTGGCAAAAAAAAAGATTTTAAAAATAAATAGATATGTATTCTATATTAGAATACTTAAAAGTTCTAGAAGCATCCTCCTTATTCTCCTAAATGGAAGAAGAAGAAGCATTCAGCGGATCAATTTCATATTATGATAACTTATTACAGTTGTTGACATCACCTTATGCGAGATCATTAGCATAGCATTACTCCTCTGTAAATTTAGAGTTCAACTCAATGTTAAAGGCTTCATTGAAATTTAGACATCATCTAAAAACTAGTCATTGCCAACCAACAACAAATTCTTGGCTGAGTTGGCTCAAGGAGCATGGAAAGAGACAAGCTTCAAAAATATGATAATCACCAAACATCAATAATGTCAAAAAAATTCATGTTTAAGCTCATGCAATCCAAGAAACAAGTCTCAAAATTTTGAATGGATGTCCAGAAAATGTAACTACCAATAAATCAAAATAACGATGAATGACAGCATATCTATTGCAAGATATATGCAAATAGATCACTTTCGAAAAGAATTGTGCTGTCAAATGTGTTCAACATTAATATGCGAAATTACTTTGTTGGAGAGAACTTACTGTGATGGAACATGTGGGGTATATACAATACCCGGTTCTACTAATTGTCCAAGGACCAATATACCTCCACCATTGTCTGTCCTTTTCAAGCAATGAGAAAACACTTTTGGAGCAACCCCTGCAGAGGAGAGCTATGAAATGACAGACAAGTCATTGGTCCAAACCCAAAGATCACATCGACTGCCCTATCGGGTTTGGCCAGATTGCCAGATTGTGAGTTACTACATTTATTTCACGGACAGCCCAGGATAAATGAATAAATCCACACAAATTTCAAGTTATACATTTAGCTATAAAGTAGGCTCTATAACAAAAAGAAATATGAAAAGGAGAAAATAAATAAGTGCACTCAGATCTACATCCAGCCAGAACTGCTGCAACACAATACGAAAATCACATTAATAAAATTTAATTTGAATTCTTTCAACTAGTTAAACATTGGCAATTTTAAACTGTGTAACTCTCATTGAAGCCATTATAACCACCAATCAACATAAAATTAGTAGACATAAAATCAGAAGATGGCTTCAAACCAATTCTTCGACTAAGAATTTAAACAAAATTTAGACATAAAAACTTTGAAACCCAAAATTTTGCAGTATATTAAGCATTCAATTCTACAAGCCTGATGACAAGGATGAAAGCATAAATATGTAAATAAAATAGTATCATTGCATTGATGAAACAATTCGTCCGTTTTTTGTAGCTGGACAAATTAAAAAAAAATTTAAAAATTTATTTTCAGTCGCGAACAATGTTTACGTGTTCTATCTCTCAATTTTATTCATCAAAGGCTAGTAGACATGCAGAAACAATACGCTTGATACTCACAGGCTCTATGGTCAAAAGGAACGAAAGAAATCATGACATGAAAATAAACTCATTCATGAGAACAATAGGACGAAAGTAGCATTGCAATCAACAGATACAAAAGACTAATATATAGCTGAAAGTTGAGAATATACAACAAGCAGCAAGCTCTTGAGATGTGAATAATTTATTCATATTTATTCGCACCAAGATATCAAAAGCATCACGAGAATAAAGTTGCAGATGGACAAAAGAAGTGATTCAATGTAATTGAATTTCAGACGGATTTTAACAGCAGTAGAACAATTCAGTTTTTTTGAGAGATTAGTCAGAGCAGTAGCAGTAACAATAGCAACAGATATAGATCTACTCTTAAGATTTTTGAAAAAATTAGAGATAGTAGGATGGTGCTATTAAAAATTTGAGAAAGGAATGGACTTATCAGTAAGTCGAGGCGTGCTAGGCACTGTCCTTAAGAGTAGATTTCTGCCCCTCAGAGTGAGAACTCGGTGCAAGTCAGATCCAGTGGCTACCCTCCAGGATTCAACGGCAACGACCTTGCTAAGGCTCCAGCGAGCAGCAACAGTGCTTCGATCTCACAAGAAGAAGAAGGGGAACAACAAAGGATTTGCAAAACATGAGCAGCAGTTCGTGTGGAAGCAGAGACGAACAGAAACAGAAACAGCAGCAACCGATAATTTTGAGGGGGAAGAACGAATTTTCGTCGTGGAGAACTATTGAAAGGCTGATTTATATAGAGACTGTTGGGATTCCGTAATCAATAGAAAATAATGATTCAGCCATTAAAAATATGACCGTTGTGAAATTAAAACAGTGATTAAATGAAAATATGGTTGTTGAAACATTAAACAGCGCATTAAAAGAGAATATGGCTGTTGGGGAAACCGTAATGGGCCTTTAAATCCTTTAAAAGAAAAGGGCAAAAAATCACGAGGAAAAACTAGGGCACTTCGCGCGTGCACCCGTGAACCCCCCTGTACAGGCGCGACACCAGCGCACACACGCTAAGGGTTTTCGGATTCGTCGCCCACATTTTCCATTCTGCCCAACCTGATTTGGGCTCGGTTTCAGTTTGGGCTCATGCACCCACGAGATTTCCCTTATTCCTAGCCCATATACAAGTCCAATAGCCCATATGAAAGAAGTCTCTTATATACACATCCAAGGGAGTTCTCCCATCCTATGTGAGACTAAAGTTGGCTTTGAATTGTAGAAATAAACCAAAATGTCCAACAATCCCCCACTATTTCAAAATTCAAAGGTAAGGATATAAGAATCCGAGAAAAAAAATTGATGTGAGATCGAATATGATAATTCAATATATTAGCAATGGTGACTTTCAGTCTATGAACCATTACTTAGGGAATGAAAGTGTGTTCTACAAGAAGTTGGTGAAACATAAATTTTATATGAACCAATCTCCTTTATTATAAAACATTGACTCACATCCCATATTGAATCATCAATGAATAGTTGCTTGCTCTTACGGCTTGGCACATTTCGGCCATGTGCCATACCTGGATTTTCATGAGTGCTCTAGCGAATGTACCCAAATTCACATAGGAAGCGACCCCACTTCAACAACCAAATAGGTGGACCCATCAAGTGTGCTTGACGATTATGTACACCACCCAACAAGGGCTATGGTTTACATTAAGAGCCATATGCTCATCCTCTCTCATCGTCAATAGCACTATCTACGTACACCATAGGAAAGGGACATGAACATAATGATAGTGCTCCTGACGATCAACAAGTGACTTGTTATTACCCATATGAACCTACTTCATGAGATCATAAATCACATAGGTTGGGTTACCATCACTCTTGACCTATGTTTTAGGTATAAGTCCCATTCCACTCGATGTACTTTCCACTAACTTCCTATTTAGTGGTTTTGTCAGAGGATCTGCCAAATTCATCTCTGACCTCACATATTCAAGGGATACTATCCCATGATCTAGCAACGGCCTCACAATAGAGTGCCTTAGGCGTATAAGCCTACTCTTCCCATTAAAAATTTTACTTCTGGCTTTCGCAATTGCAGCTTGACTATCTCACTAGATAGACACAGATGGTACCGGTTTTGCACAAATGGGAAGGTCACCAAGAAGGTTCTTTAGCCATTCGGCTTCACTAATTGCCTTCTCCAAGGCAATAAACTCGGACTCCTTAGTAGACCGAGCAATACATGTTTGCTTGGATGATTTCCAAGACACCGCACCTCCACCAAGTGTAAAAACATAACCACCTATGGATTTAAGATCATCTGATGCAGAGATCCAGTTTGCATCAGTAAAACCTTCTAAAACTGATGGATCGCAATTAGTCTCCATCCTAACTCTTTTACTCCTTACTTCTATCTCATCATTATTATAAGTGATTGAGCATCAGAAGTGTGCAATGAGTGAGATGCAGAAGTCAACCTAACATTATCCATCTTCATTTGAAATTTGTGCTCAAAGAAACTAGCATACTAGGTTTTAACAATAGTGTTAGGCTCCATGATATTTAGCTCACTTCTAACAACTAGGAATCTATATGAAGCACTATTTTGAGCATAGCCAATAAACATGCAATCAAAGGTTTTAGGACCTAATTTTCTTTTCTTAGGTTCTAATTTTCTTTTCTTAGGTTCTGGTAAAAGAACTTTAGCTAGGCACCCCCTCACTTTGAGGTAAACAAGGTTTTATTTATTTAAAACAAACAAACTCAAACTCTTGTTATGGCACACTGCTTACGAATGGTCAAGACAACTAACAAGTTTAGCAACAATTTGTTCATGCAAATCAGATGATCCATATGCAAGAGTGGGTATACAGTCTTGCAAACTAAAGACCAGCATAAAATAGAAGTTTCAAAATACTACACAACTAATGGAGCATATATATTTTGCAGTGACAGTAATCTACTTGAAGCAGTCAGAGATCATTTGACCATAATTAATGTATATAAAAACGATGCAAAAAGATGATATGACACCATTTCCTGTAACATTATCATAACCAAAATAAACATTTCACCTTTGAAGCAGATGGCTGAATATGCAACATGCACTTAAATTTAACCAGAAGGTTGACACATATCCGAGACTGTCAGATACAAGAAATAAGAAATGTATATATGGGCGCAAAAAATTAAGTTTGGAGAAACAAGAAAGAAGGAGATATCCCTTTTATTCTCTAAGAAATCATTTTAACTTGGACAATGCTAAATGCACCGCAGGAATTGCAGTGCATGGTCCTTTAACTTTAGCAGATCGTTCCCCAATTTTACAAATGAATTTCTATCTACTTCAAGTTTCTCATGATAACTAGCAGTTTAAGTTAACATGCATGCACATCACTCCATTCTAAACAATTAGATAACCCATCCAAGAAAATTGCACATCACTCCATTCTAAACAATTAGATAACCCATCCAAGAAAATTGGCCATTAAACATTGACTGTTTCAATGGAAACGCAAAAAATACAATGCACGAAGAAAATGGCAAAAGACCTACAACTTTCAAATCACAATGCTCACTTACAAATAACAAAACAAAAATCATTTCAAAACTTGCCTCATTTCTATTTTCACATCCGAGAACATGCAATTACTAGTCATCAAAATTTTGGTAACATAAACGAAAAAGAGGTTCTGTTTTGGATTACACCCCCTGCAACCACCCAATGACAAAATGCAAGAGACTTAGAGATCCGCAAAACTATTTTCCTATTGGTACTTTTTATTTTATTTTATTTATTTAAAATTACTAATACAACCATTAGCAATGGAACACACAAACAACTTGCAAATGAAGTCAAAGGCTCGACTTTTGGCACAAAAAGAGATTTTAAAAATAAATAGATATGTATTCCATATTAGAATACTTAAAAGGTCTAGATAGCATCCTCCGTATTCTCCTAAATGGAAGAAGAAGAAGCATTCATCGGATCAATTTCATGTTATGATAACTCAATACAGATGTTGACAGCACCTTATGCGACATCATTAGTATAGCATTACTCCTCTGTAAATTTAGAGTTCAACTCTATGTTAAAGGCTTCATTAAAATTTAGACATCATCTAAAAACTAGTCATTGCCAACCAACAACAATTTCTTGGCTGAGTTGGCTCAAGGAGAATGGAAAGCGACAAGCTTCAAAAATATGATAATAACCAAACATCAATAATGTCAACATTTTTCATGTTTAAGCTCATGCAATCCAAGAAACAAGTCTCAAAATTTTGAATGGATGTCCAGAAAATGTAAATACCAATAAATCCAAATAACGATGAATGGCAGCATATCTATTGCAAGATATATGCAAATAGATCACTTTCGACAAGAATAGTGCTCTCAAATGTGTTCAACAATAATATGCGAAATTACTTTGTTGGAGAGAACTTACTGTGATGGAACATGTGGGGTATATACAATAACCGGTTCTACTATTTGTCCAAGGACCAATATACCTCCACCATTGTATGTCCCTTTCAAGCAATGAGAAAACACTTTTGGAGCAACCCCTGCAGAGGAGAGCTGTGAAATGACAGACAAGTCATTGAGTCCAAACCCAAAGATCACATCGACTGCCCTATCGGGTTTGGTCAGATCGCCAAATTGTGAGTTACTACATTTATTTCACGGACAGCCTAGGACAAATGAATAAATCCACACAAATTTTAAGTTATACATTTAGCTATAAAGTAGGCTCTATAACAAACAGAAATATCAAAAGGAGAAAATAAATAAGTGCACTCAGATCTACATCCAGCCAAAACTGCTGCAACACAATACGAAAATCACATTAATAAAATTCAGTTTGCATTCTTTCAACTAGTTAAACATTGGCAATTTTAAACTGTGTAACTCTCATTGAAGCCATTATAACCACCAACCAACATAAAATCAGTAGACACAAAATCAGAAGATGGCTTCAAACCAATGCTTTGACTAAGATTTTAAATAAAATTTAGACATAAAAACTTTGAAAAACAAAATTTTGCGGTATATTAAGCATTCAATTCTACAGGCCTGATGACAAGGATGAAAGCATAAATATGTAAATGAAACAGTACCATTGCATTGATGAAACAATTCGTCCGTTTTTTTGTAGCTAGAAAAATTAAACAACTTTTTTTAACAATTTATTTTCAGTCGCGAACAATGTTTAAGGGTTCTATCTCTCAATTTTATTCATCAAAGGCTAGTAGACATGCAGAAACAATACGCTTGATACTCATAGGCTCTAGGGTCAAAAGGAACGAAAGAAATCATGGCATGAAAATAAACTCATTCATGAGAACAGTAGGACGAAAGAAGCATTGCAATCAACAGATACAAAAGACTAATATATAGCTGAAAGTTGAGAATATACAACAAGCAGCAAGCTCTTGAGATGTGAATAATTTATTCATATTTATTCGCACTAAGATATCAAAAGCATCAAAAGAATAAAGTTGCAGCCGGACAAAACAAGTGACTCAATGTAATTGAATTTCAGACGGATTTTAAAAGCAGTAGAACAATTCATTTTTTTTTGAGGGATATGGCAGAGCAGTAGCAGTAACAATAGCAACATCCAAAGATCTACTCTTAAGATTGTTGTAAAAATTAGAGATAATAGGATGGTGCTATTAAAAATCAGAGAAAGGAATGGGCTTATCAGTAAGCCGAGGCGTGCTAGGCACTGTCCTTAAGAGTAGATTTCCGCCCCTCAGAGTGAGAACTCGGTGCAAGTTAGGTCCAGCGGCTACCCTCCAGGATTCAACGGCAACAGCCTTGTTAAGGCTCCAGCGAGCAGTAACAGTGCTTCGATCTCACAGGAAGAAGAAGGGGAATAACAAAGGATTTGCAGAATAGGAGCAGCTGTTCGCGTGGAAGCAGAGACGAACAGAAACAGAAACATCCGCAACGAATAATTTTGAGGGGGAAGAACGAATTTTCACCGTTGAGAACTATTGAAAGGATGAGTTTATATAGAGACTGTTGGGATTTCGTAATCAATAGAAAATAATGATTCAGCCATTAAAAATATGACCGATGTGAAATTAGAACAGTGATTAAATGAAAATATGGTTGTTGAGACATTAAACAGCGCATTAGAAGAGAATATGGCTGTTAGGGTAACCGTAATGGGCATTTAAATCCTTTAAAACTATAGGCAAAAAATCACGAGGAAAAACTCGGGCACTCCGCGTGCGCACCCGTGAACCCCCCTACGCAGGCGCGACGCCAGCGCACACACGCTAAGGGTTTGCGGATCTGTCGCACACATTTTCCATTCGGCCCAACCTGATTTGGGTTCGGTTCCGGTTTGGGCTCAGGCGCCCGCGAGATTTCCCGTATTCCTAGCCCATATACAAGTCCAATAGCCAATATGAAAGAAGTCTCTTATATACACATCCAAGGGAGTTCTCCCATCCAATGTGAGACTAAAGTTGGCTTTGAATTGTAGAAATAAACCAAAATCTCCAACAATCCCCAACTATTTCAAAATTCAAAGGTAAGGATATAAGAATCGGGGAAGGAAAAAAATTGATGTGAGATCGAATACGATAATTCAATAAATTAGCAATGGTGACTTTCGGTCTATGAACCATTACTTAGGGAATGAAAGTGTGTTCTACAAGAAGTTGGTGAAACATATAGTTTCTATGAACGAATCTCCTTTATTATAAAACATTGACTCACATCCCATATTGAATCATCAATGAATAATTGCTTGCTCTTATGGGTTGGCACATTTCGGCCATGTGCCATACCTGGATTTTCATGAGTGCTCTAGCGAATGTACCCAAATTCGCATAGGAAGCGGCCCCACTTCCACACCCAAATAGGTGGACCCATCAAGTGTGCTCGACGATTATGCACACCACCCAATAAGGGCTATGGTTTCCATTAAGAGCCATAGGCTCATCCTCTCTCATCGTCAATTGCACTATCTATGTACACCATAGGAAAGGGACATGAACATAATGATAGTGCTACTCACGATCAACAAGTGACTTGTTATTACCCATATGAACCTACTTCATGAGATCAGCAATCACATAGGTTGGGTTACCATCACTCTTGACCTATGTTTTAGGTATAAGTCCCATTTCCCTCGATGTACTTTCCACTAACTACCTATTTAGTGGTTTTGTCAGAGGATCTGCCAAATTCATCTCTGACCTCACATATTCAAGGGATACTATCCCATGATCTAGCAGCGGCCTCACAATAGAGTGCCTTAGGCATATAAGCATTCTCTTCCCATTAAAAATTTTATTTCTGCCTTTCTCAATTGCAGCTTGACTATCTCACTGGATAGACACAGATGGTACCGGTTTTTCACAAATGGGAAGATCAGCAAGAAGGTTCTTAAGCCATTCGGCTTCACTAAATGCCTTCTCCAAGGCAATAAACTCGGACTCCTTAATAGACCGAGCAATACATGTTTGCTTGGATGATTTCCAAGACACTGCACCTCCACCAAGTGTAAAAACATAACAACCTGTGGATTTAAGATCATCTGATGCAGAGATCCAGTTTGCATCAGTAAAACCTTCTAAAACTGATGGATCTCAATTAGTCTCCTTCCTAACTCTTTTACTCCTTACTTCTATCTCATCATCATCATGAGTGATTGAGCATCAGAAGTGTGCGATGAGTGAGATGCAGTAGTCAACCTAACATTATCCATCTTCATTGGAAATTTGTGCTCAAACAAACTAGCATACTTGGTTTCAACAATAGTGTTAGGCTCCAGGATATTTAGCTCACTTCTAACAACTAGGAATCAATATGAAGCACTATTTTGAGCATATCCAATAAATATGCAATCAAAGGTTTTAGGACCTAATTTTCTTTTCTTAGGTTCTGGTAAAAGAACTTTAGCTAGGCACCCCCACACTTTGAGGTAAACAAGGTTTTATTTATTTAAAACAAACCAACTCAAACTCTTGTTATGGCACACTGCTTACGAATGGTCAAGACAACTGACAAGTTTACCAACAATTTGTTCATGCAAATCAGATGATCCATATGCAAGAGTGGGTATACAGTCCTGCAAATTAAAGACCAGCTTAAAACAGAAGTTTCAAAATACTACACAACTAATGGAGCATATATATTTTGCAGTGACAGTAATCAACTTGAAGCAGTCAGAGATCGTTTGACCATAATTAATGTACATAAAAAATATGCAAAAAGATGATATGACACCATTTCCTGTAACAATATCTTAACCAAAATAAACATTTCACCTTTGAAGCAGATGGCTGAATATGCAACATGCACTTAAATTTATCCAGAAGTTTGACACATATCCGAGACTGTCAGATACAAGAAATAAGAAAAGTATATATGGGCGCAAAAAATTAAGTTCGGAACAACAAGAAAGGAGCAGCTATCCCTTTTATTTTCTAAGAAATCATTTTAACTTGGACAATGCTAAATGCATCGCAGGAATTGCAGTGCATGGTCCTTTAACTTTAGCAGATCATTCCCCAATTTTACAAATGAATTTCTATTTACTTCAAGTTCCTCATGATAACAAGAAGTTTCAGTTAACATGCATCCACATCACTCCATTCTAAACAATATAACCAATCCAAGAAAATTGGCCATTAAACATTGACTGTTTCAATGGAAACGCCAAAAATACATTGCACGAAGAAAATGGCAAAAGACCTACAGCTTTCAAATCACAATCCTTACTTACAAGTAACAAAACAATAATCATTTCAAAACTTGCCTCATTTCTATTTTCACATCCGAGAACTTGTACTAGTCATTAAAATTTTGGTAACATAAACGAAAAAGAGGTTCTGTTTTGGATTACACCCCCCTGCAACCACCCAATGACAAAATGCAAGAGACTTAGAGATCCACAAAACTATTTTCCTATTGGTACTTTTTATTTTATTTTATTTATTTAAAATTACAAATACAACCATTAGCAATGGAACACACAAACAACTTGCAAATGAAATCAAAGGCTCGACTTTTGGCACAAAAAGAGATTTTAAAAATAAATAGATATGTATTCCATATTAGAATACTTAAAAGGTCTAGATAGCATCCTCCTTATTCTCCTAAATGGAAGAAAAAGAACCATTCAGCGGATCAATTTCAAGTTATGATAACTTAATACAGATGTTGACATCACCTTATGCGAGATCATTAGCATATCATTACTCCTCTGTAAATTTAGAGTTCAACTCTATGTTAAAGGCTTCATTAAAATTTAGACATCATCTAAAAACTAGTCATTGCCAACCAACAACAAATTCTTGGCTGAGTTGGCTCAAGGAGCATGGAAAGAGAAAAGCTTCAAAAATATGATAATCACCAAACATCAATAATGTCAACATTTTTCATGTTTAAGCTCATGCAATCCAAGAAACAAGTCTCAAAATTTTGAATGGATGTCCAGAAAATGTAACTACCAATAAATCCAAATAACGATGAATGGCAGCATATCTATTGCAAGATATATGCAAATAGGTCACTTTCGACAAGAATTGTGCTATCAAATGTGTTCAACATTTATATGCGAAATTACTTTGTTGGAGAGTACTTACGGTGATGGAACATGTGGGGTATATAAAATACCCGGTTCTACTATTTGTCCAAGGATCAATATACCTCCACCATTGTTTGTCCCTTTCAAGCAATGAGAAAACACTTTTGGAGCAACCACTGCAGAGGAGAGCTGTGAAATGACAGACAGGTCATTGAGTCCAAACCTAAAGATCACATCGACTGCCCTATCGGGATTGGTCAGATCGCCAGATTGTTAGTTACTACATTTATTTCACGGACAGCCCAGGACAAATGAATAAATCCACACAAATTTCAAGTTATACATTTAGCTATAAAGTAGGCTCTATAACAAAAAGAAATATCAAAAGGAGGAAATAAATAAGTGCACTCAGATCTACATCCAGCCAGAACTGCTGCAACACAATACGAAAATCACATTAATAAAATTCAATTCGCATTCTTTCAACTAGTTAAACATTGACAATTTTAAACTATGTAACTCTCATTGAAGCCATTATAACCACCAACCAACATAAAATCAGCAGACATAAAATCAGAAGATGGCTTCAAACCAATGCTTCGACTAAGAATTTAAACAAAATTTAGGAATAAAAACTTTGAAAAACAAAATTTTGCAGTATATTTGGCATTCAATTCTACAGGCCTGATGACAAGGATGAAAGCATATATATGTAAATGAAACAGTATCATTGCATTGATGAAACAATTCGTCCGTTTTTTTGTGGCTGGAAAAATTAAACAACTTTTTTTAACAATTTATTTTCAGTCGCGAACAATGTTTAAGTGTTCTATCTCTCAATTTTATTCATCAAAGGCTAGTAGACATGCAGAAACAATACGCTTGATACTCACAGGCTCTAGGGTCAAAAGGAACGAAAGAAATCATGACATGAAAATATACTCATTCATGAGAACAATAGGACGAAAGTAGCATTGCAATCAATAGATACAAAAGACTAATATATAGCTGAAAGTTGAGAATATACAACAAGCAGCAAGTTCTTGAGATGTGAATAATTTATTCATATTTATTCGCATTAAGATATCAAAAACATCACGAGAATAAAGTTGCAGCCGGAAAAAATAAGTGACTCAATGTAATTGAATTTCAGGCGGATTTTAAAAGCAGTAGAACAATTTAGTTTTTTTTAGAGATCAGGCAGAGCAGTAGCAGTAACAATAGCAACATCCATAGATCTACTCATAAGATTTTTGAAAAAATTAGAGGTAATAGGATGGTGCTATTAAAAATCAGAGAAAGGAATGGACTTATCAGTAGGCACTGTCCTTAGGAGTAGATTTTCGCCCCTCAGAGTGAGAACTTGGTGCAAGTCAGGTCCAGCGGCTACCCTCCAGGATTCAACGGTAATGGCCTTGTAAGTGTGCACTCACAATACAAGGCTCCAGCGAGCAGCAACAGTGCTTCGATCTCACAGGAAGAAGAAGGGGAACAACAAAGGATTTGCAGATCAGGAGCAGCTGTTTGCGTGGAAGCAGAGACGAACAGAAACAGAAACAGAATCAACGAATATTTTTGAGGGGGAAGAACGAATTTTCGCCGTTGAGAACTATTGAAAGGCTGAGTTTATGTAGAGACTATTGGGATTCCGTAATCAATAGAAAATAATGATTCAGCCATTAAAAATATGACCGTTGTGAAATTAAAACAGTGATTAAATGAAAATATGATTGTTGAGACATTAAACAACGCATTAAAAGAGAACATGGCTGTTGTGGAAACCGTAAGGGGCTTTAAATCCTTTAAAACAAAATGGCAAAAAATCACGAGAAGGCACTTCGTGCTCGCACCCGTGAACCTGCGCAGGCGCGACGCCAGCGCACACACGGTAAGGGTTTCCAGATCCGTCGCCCACATTTTCTATTCGGTCAAACCTGATTTGGGCTTGGTTCCAGTTTGGGCTCTTGCACCCGGGAGATTTCCCTTATTCATAGCCCATATACAAGTCCAATTGCCCATATGAAAGAAGTCTCTTATATACACATCCAAGGGAGTTCTCCCATCCAATGTGGGACTAAAGTTGGCTTTGAATTGTAGAAATAAACCAAAATGTCCAACAGAAGTTACTCTTGGACAAGCTGGACGAAATGGAGAAGGAGAAGATGAAGAAGCCAGGAGACGTCACCATCCTTCTTCGAGAATCAACCTTCACGAGGGATATATTGGAAGCTCATTTACCAAAAGATTTTTATCTTTTGAACCTCAGAATATGTTGGAAATAGAGATCATGTATATCATGTGGATCGATATAGAGAAATCATTCAATTTCACGAGCTTAACAATGCAATACAATACTGCGACTTCTCAAACACACTGTTGAAGGCAGCACACGACTGGTTTGGCACCCTCAAACCATGCAGTATCTTTAGCTTTCATGAGCTTGCTAAGCTCTTTACTTATCAGTTCATTACGGTAAGGAAGAGAAATTGCTTATTCATCTACATTGTCAGTATGCAAAAGGGTGAGGCAGAACTATTGTGTAAGTATATAAAGCGCTTTAATGATGCTATGCCTAATGTGGAGGGGGTAAATCTAAACAACGCTACTTTAGCCTTAATGAATGAAAATACCAACGTGAACCTCAAGCACCACCTAGACACCAACCCAACTAAGAGCTTCGATGACTTGATCATTTTTAAGGTGTGCATAAATGCTACAGAACTTAGGGTCTCATACAAGATCGCACAGAGGAGGGCAAAAAAGATAATTGTGGCCATAACAAACGCATGAAAGATAACTTTGAGGATAAGAGGGGTCGACAAACTCCTGCATGTCGGTTCAAGCGTTTCACGACTCTCAATGCGTCAAGAGCCCATATTTGTGCAAGTGCAATGTGATGGAATACTATACCAATCATCACCGTCTACACGAAAAGAGCATGAGATAAGGGCCAAAACGAGGACTGTGAGTATCAAACAGTTTATGAGCATACAACAGATGAGTGCACACAACTCAAATAGGATACTGAAGCATTGGTATGAAGAAGCCAGCTGCATCGGTACATGATGAGTAATTATCGCAACGAAACATGACAAGATCGTTGTTAAGGTGATCCATGTGCTCCATGTAGATCCATGTGCTCGCTAGATAAAAATCCAGAAAAACAAGGGTGATCCATGTGTTCGCTAGAAGCCATGACATTTCCGGTATATGAACATACTCCGATAACATCAGCCTCCTCACCTTCTCCATAAACTCCGACCAACACATCTTCATGTCTCACAAAGATCTGAAAGGACTCAACGTGAAGTGTGACGACTCTATAGTCATCAAGGTAAAAGTAACAAATTGTTGTGTTCGTCACATCTTGATCGATATGGCCAGTTTAGCAAACATATTGTTTGTGGATTGACTTCGACAATCTACGGTAGACGAAAAGCTCATGAAACCGTTGCTTGATGACTATCATTTGCCACTTCAGCATTTCCAATGTGATAATCACCAAAATGACAAGCAATTCGATAACCAAGTTGTTCATCAGTTTTATGAAAATTTGTGCATCGACATGTGATTCTCAATGGTGAGGTACATATATTGCAATGGTCAGGCCGAATTAACTAAAAGAACCATACTCAATGGCATACTAAAGAAATTCGAAAAGAATGCTGATACTTGGATGAATGAACTTTCAAAAATTCTACGGTCATACTGTACCATCTATAAGGAAAATAGACCAAATTCCTCCAAACCCGGGATCACATCAAAGACATTCATTGCTGATTGTGTTCCGATACAACGTACCACTTGTTATAAAGGATATAAGGAAAGTAGACCAAATCCCTCCAAACCCGGGATCGCATCAAAGGCATTCATTGCTGATTGTGTTCCGATACAACGTGCCACATGTTGTAAATGATATATTGAAAGTAGACTAAATTCCCTAAAGACCGGGATCACATCAATAGCATTCAATGCTGATTGTGTCACGATATAATGAACCACATCTTGTAAAGATCCGTGTTTATTAGTTACCAAACCACCAGAATTCATATCTTCCTGTAGATTACTATTATACCCTTGATGATTTGTATATTTAAACACATCAAGAGAAATGAAAAGATCACTGATTTCTTTTCTATCTTTTTCTCCAGTCATATAATTGTAGGAGGATATATGCCCATAAGGCGATTTATCCTAAGTATACGTCTTGTTCATACTGTATATGGTATCCATTATCCTAAGTATGAAATCGATTGAATTAATATACTTAAATAATGTCCATAGACTTGTAGTTAGGTCCTTACGTATCTAGATAAGATCTCGATTATGAGCAGTAAGCAACCGAATAGAAACTCAAGTCTTAAACGGTTGGTGGTCATAGATGTGTCGAGAACTGGATATCAACACATCGGATAGACCACTGTGTCTTAGTCTTACCTTAGGGTAATGATGATCTCATAGTCATTCGACTTGGTGACGTCGGAGACGAGACACAGGTGCTCATTGGAGAATGAGTTCACTGAACGACCAACTTAGAGTTGTTAAATGGTTAACTTTAACTAAACTGTCTATAATAACTCTAGGGTGATGATCGGTAAGCTGGTCCTTAAGACCTGAAGTCATTTGTACGAACCTGTGAGTGAACCGTGTAGCTTAGACCTATGATCTAGCTTCGTGGCTAGGCCTGCTGAAAGATCTTAGGTTGGGTTGCATCAGAAGCTCTCGAGGCGAGTAGATGACTAAGATGGGATTCGTCACTTCCGTTAAAGGGAAATTAGTGTCACAGGCTCAGTACGGTCTTTGTGTTAATCCTCGGCCAGGTACGTCGTAACAAGTACAACGTAAATTTGACTAAGACCGCTGTATACTGACCAATGTTGTCTAATAGGGTTGACAGTAAACCATACCCTAGCCCAACCGGGACACAGTCTTGACGAAGGGATTATAGCTAACGGCATTCATCACTGACACAGCCCAAGTAAACCCAACGATGCTTTTGTCAATGGGTCGATCACGTTATGATGATTCTAAAACAGGGACAACAGCTACTGCTCGTGGTGACCGTCGTCTAGGGGTTTCGAGCCCCAACCTGTAGGGTCTCACACCGAGTAGCGTTTGTGTCTTAGTAATAGGAAGATTAATTGAGAGAGATTCATTTGATGATATTGAATAGTTAATATTCATAAAGCTTGTTGTGAAAATAAGTCGTAGAAGCAATAGGGACAATGTTGCATTTGATGCAAATAAAGATTAAACATGTCGTAAATTGGTTACGACAAATTTAGTAGGAACAAATATATTGGAAAGGGTTACCTGGCTGATGGGATCGTCCCGGTCTAAACACAGGTTCAAACCGCGTCCAAATCGAAGCTCAAACGAGCCCAGAAACGCAAAAACAGTCCAAGGCAAAGTGGGTTAGACCCATTGGGCTAACAAGCCCATCCGCAAAGGCAAACGGGCGCAGCCCGCTGGCTGCAGCGGGCGCACGCCTGCTGCCCAGTGGGCGGGCGGCCTGCCCCCTCTTACCTTGGGCGGGCGCGCCCACTAAGTTTAGCAGGCGCGCCCGCAACTTAAGTGATTTTAGGGTTTTAGAAACCCCAAATAACGGCTACGAAGGTTGATTTTTTGCCCATCTTTGGGCAATTGTTTGAGTGGTCAAACGAAGTCGAAATTCGTCGCCATTGATTCCTACGCGTTCACCATTCGAGCCGTTCGTATTGATAGCTTGTTTGGTGTCTAAAGTTTAATGAGTGAAGAGAATTAATTCATTGAAGTTTGCTTTTATGAAAAGCTCACTAAACTTGAAATTAAGCTAAATTAGCTTAATTGAATTCTCTTCAATTTAGCAATAGTCCCACATTGCTTACAATGAAAGTAGGAGTGCCGACTCCCTATATAAATATGGGTGCACTCTCTTCGTTGAAAGATGCACCAAGTCCTCGATCGAGTAGCTCTAGAATTTTAGAGCAAGCTCGATCGGCGACTAAACTATTCTCTCTCTCTCTTCTTCCTATTCTTCAGACTAGTCCTAGCAAGACACAAAGGGGGTTTGGATTCGGATTCAGAGGTCTAAGACGCGGGTCTATTCAAGTGAAACTTTCTACCGCGTGTGATCGGCTTGGAGGCGAAAGTCGGCTCGGGTGGATCGGTTCGAGGGTGCGAGGCGGCTCAGGTGGATCAAGTCAAAGCGGCTCGACTACGAGGAGCATCAGAAGATGGGGCGGTACATCTTGCCTGCTCCAGGGTCAAGATTCCAGGTATGTGGTTAAGCAATTTTTAGTGTAGATTTAATTTTGTCGCTGTAGAATAGATCTCTCTTGGGGTGGTCAGATCCACCCCCAAGTTGGCATAGATCAGGCTAGGTTCTGGCTCCCTCAGAGCCTAGCTAAATTGTTTAGCTAGCCTAAGTTTTGTTTTTGTTTTTTCTGCTGCGCTTTTATGCCCATGAGGTCCGTCCGACTTAGGACGGACACAGATCCGAGCTCTGAGGGTCCGCCAAAACCCCAACAATAATTTCTTCATGGTATCAGAGCCATTGCTTAACAACAATCTGATCCTACATCTTCCGCTTCTTTAAAATCTTCAATCGGACTATAATGGAGCCGATCTCTCCAAATCTCAAATTCATCATCTCAAAATTTCCCTTCCTAATCACCACATGTCTCGACTCCACAAATTACGTCCTATGGCGATCTCAAATTGCAGGTGTTATCAATGCCCATGGCTTCCTCGGCCACATAGACAACTCATCACCTTCTCCTGATCGATCCATTTCAGATCCTACCTCCAACGAATCAAAACCTCTACCACCCATCCAAACCCCCACTTTTTCACAGTGGCTGATCACAGATCATCACCTTTGCATGTGCATCCAGGTGAATCATTCCTCTTCTGCTCTTGGAGTTGTACTGGGCGTCACCTCCTCTGCACTGCTATGGTCCAAGCTGCAGACTCGATATGCCTTCCTCTCTGAAGGACACATCGAGCTACTCTAAGAGAAATTAAATTCTCTCAAAATGGGCGAAGAATCGATGGCGACTTATCTAGACCAAACAAATGCCAACCCTAATGCTGTCACGATCAAACAAATGGTCCGACAGATTCTACATGGTCTACCTCACTCCTACAACTCGCTCCGAGTCATGACACGAAATCGAGATATTCCATATACAGTTGAAGAGATGTGGAATAGTTTACTTGCAGAGGAATCCAATATGCAACTCACTCGACATGCCGATCCTCATGCCGACCCATCCACTACTACCTCGGCGCTGCATGTAATCTTCGGTCGTCGCGGATGCCGAGCCGATCGCAGGCGATCTAACAATACCCGCGGTGCTCCGTTTTTAGCGGTCAACCTGCGGCTCGCACTGGCCAAATATCACTCGTTCGTGCTCCTGGACCAGTTAACAATAGACGACAAGTTCCCATGGAATCCTCCGGACATCGTATTCCCTGTCAAATGTGTGGCAAAGACAACCATCACACACTTGACTGATACAGGCTCGCTATGCACACCAATAGGTCAGAAGCGTATGTCGCTCAACCCATCTCTTCTGCAGGCGCAAATTGGTACCTTGACAGTGGAGCTACGGATCATATTACCTATGATCAATCTCAACTAGAAATAATGACGCCATACGATGGTAACTGACAAATCCTTGTTGGCACTGGTGCACATGCAAA
Organism: Scilla litardierei; assembly: GCA_030789695.1. Taxonomy (NCBI): domain Eukaryota; kingdom Viridiplantae; phylum Streptophyta; class Magnoliopsida; order Asparagales; family Asparagaceae; genus Scilla; species Scilla litardierei. The sequence goes on from CM061141.1 coordinate 163,398,142, forward strand.
AATTGCCAATCTTGGATCATCCTCTTTACCTTCTCTAACTTCTACCCTACATCTTAACAATGTTATACATGCACCCAAAATTTCCAAGAATCTGCTCTCCGTGTACAAGTTTACGCGCGACAATAACTACATCTTTCAATTCTCATCCTATGGTTTTATTGTACAGTATGCAAAAACTGATCGAACCATTCTTCAAGGTCCGAGTAGACATGGTCTCTACCTGCTACTCTCCAATCGTATCTCCCTCAATGCTTCAAGTTGTTCAAGTTCTCTCTGGCATGCCCGCCTTGATCATCCAGCTCCTCCTACCGTATTCAGTGTCGCCTCTAAGCTGTCACTAAAGCTGTCATCACATAAAACTCGCTCTCAATGTGCCATGAGCAAAATTCACAAATTATACCATTTCCTTTGTCTAAATCCAAAGCAGATTCTCCTCTTTCTTTAGTTCATTCTGATGAATGGGGCCCGGCTCCTGTTCTGTCTAATAAAGGTTTCCGTTATTATGTCAGTTTCATTGACGATTACTCTCGTCATGTTTGGCTATATCCTCTGTATCAAAAATCTGATGTGTTTGCTGCCTTTAAGACCTTTCAAACCTTGGCTGAACGGCAGTTTAATGTGAAAATTAAAATTTTCCGATCCAATGGCGGGGGATAATTTTGCTATCATCAATTTTCCTCCATCTTTCGCCACCTTAGGATCGTACATCAAACTTCCAGCCACATACACACCAGAACAGAATGGTGTCACTGAAAGGAAACATCGACACATCATCGAAACAACAGTTGTTCTTCTCTTAACAACTTTCATGCTAAAGAAATACTGGCCTGATGCGGCAAAGACAGCAGTGTACCTCATCAGCAGGCTTCCATCAGTCACTCTCAACAACAAGTCGCCATTTGAGATCCTCCATCAAAGACTACCTGATTACAAATGGTTTTGAACCTTTGGCTGCCTTTGCTATCTATGTCTTCGACCATATGATCACAACAAGCTTGAAGCTTGCTCAAAACCCTGTGTATTCCTTGGATATGCTAACCATGTGAAGGCTTACAATTGCATAGACTTCTCCACACAAAAGGTATACATCAGTCGACATGTACAGTTCGAGGAGATGGTCTTTCCCTTTTCAAAAAACCCATCAACACATACTAATACTCCTATTACCTCAACATCTCCAAGTCATTCCATAATTTCACCACCTCATTTATATCCTCCCCTGACATATTCTATCCCACCAAGCTCTCCAAGCCATAATCCGAGCCAAACCCACCAAAACCCACAACATACACTTACTGCCGATCCTCTCCCCACCCTACTCCCCAAATCGAGCAATCCTTCAATGCCTCCGACCCATAATCCCAACCAAAACCACCAAAACTAACAACATCCACTTACTATCCATCCTCTCCCTGCCCTCCTCCCTACATTGAGCAATCCTTCAATGCCTCCGACCCAAAACCCATCCTGCCCGACCATACCACTATCCTGTCCGACATATTCTCTGCCTATGCCGACCACTCTTCCCTCACCTGCTCAACCTACCAATCATTTCTTGGCGACTCATCATCCGACCACTCACCCTGGCGACTATCTCCCACTGCTCACAGCCGACAGTACTGCACCAGCTCATCTATCACTGACTCATCATATGATAACCCACTCCAAGGTTGGCATCACCAAACACCGCCAACCACTAAATCTTCACACTCATATCTCTAGCGAAGACACCAGAATGGGTCGATGCAATGCAAAAGGAATATAATGCTCTTCGCTAGAAAGAAACATGGGATCTTGTTCATCCACCTCCCTCAGCCAATGTCAGTGGCAACAAATAGGTGTACCGAATCAAGCAGAATGCCAACAGCTCCATTGCTCGATACAAAGCTCGGTTTGTAGCTAAGAGATTCCATCAGAAGGAAGGGGTTGACTAAGCTGAGAAATTCAGTCCGGTGGCAAAACATGGCTCCATCTGCCTGCTAATCACTCTTGCTCTCCACTTTGGTTGGCCTATCAGACAACTAGATGTCTCCAATGCCTTTCTACAGGGAAGTATTGATGAAGACTTCTACATGGCACAACCTCAGGGCTTCGGAGATCGCTCTCTCCCACACCATGTCTGTAAGCTTCAGAAAGCCTTGTACGGCCTCAAGCAAGCACCTCGGCAATGGTACGCTTGCTTCTCCAAATTCCTCCGAGCTCACAGAGTTCTTCCTAGCACTACCGACTCCTCGCTATTCGTCCGAACCAATGGCGACCAGAAGACAGTCATTCTTCTTTATGTCGACGACATCCTCATCACGGGCTCTTCCCCCAGTTTTGTTCAACAATTTGTTGGGAAGCTAGCACGAGAATTCGTGTTGAAAGATCTAGGTGACCTTTCTTACTTCCTAGGACTATAGATCCAACGCGGCTTGCAGGGCTGCTTTATCCACCAATCCAAATACACAAAGGAACTCCTTCAGAAGGCTGGCCTCTCCAACTGTAAGCCGAGAGGAACTCCCTTCACTTCAAAGAGAACACTCATCAAGTAGGATCCTCTTCTCGATGATGGCTCCTACTATCGCATTTTGGTCGATGCCCTACAATATCTTACATTGACCCAATACGACATATCGTTCGTCGTTAATTGATCGCGCCCGGATATACACCCGAAAAACGACTGTAGTTTTACCGCAAGCGCACGACGTAGTGGCGAGCGGGTATCGAACACAGGGAGGACAATTGACAGTATCCTACTTTGATCACCTAGCTATTGATGGAATAAGAATAGTTTTGATGGTAATGTCACAATCATTAAAATAGCAAATAGATATTAATATAATAAAGCGTCTAGGGATAAGAAATCCCCACTACGGACCGTCTCTTATCCATGTGAATCATGAATAAAAAATGTTGCAAGGCTTGAATGTAGGTGAACTAGTCGCAACTAAATAGAGAACCAAACTCACGCTCTCGCACTATTGTCGGTCTATATCAACCTAGATTAGGGCCCACTCTCGTGCAAACCCTAACTAAGCCACTAGCGTGAAGATCGACATCATCGTCCAATCGCAACTCGAGCCCACTCTCGTGCAAACTCGAGCTACGACCTAGGTTATGATAGCTCGTATTCGTCCAATCTCTTGCAAACGAATATTAGTATAGATTTATAATAAAAATCCTAGCTTTGGTCTAATCTCTTGCAAACCAAATTCAGAGAATTTCGATTATAAACCTAAGTCGAATATCTAGGCCTTCCCATCAATTGGGATCAAATCTCTTGCAAATCCCAATCGATGGAAATTCTTAGCTACTCGCAATAAATCAATCAAAACCTAACCTTTCTTCAATCCTAGAAACAATTCCATTCATTCATCACAATTCAAAGATCGGGTCCATAGGGTTCATCCACATGCCCTAGAACGATGAAACTACTCATAAATCATCATGGAAACCTCAGAAATAAAGCAATAGATCATAGCACAATTCATTGTATAGAAGAGACAATTCATAAAAATAAGAGTTTTACCAAGAAAGAACAAACCAAAATTGTCGCCTATGATCTTCAGCTGAGATTTACAAAAGGAATAGCCGTCAAAAAATAATAGAAGTCTCCCCTAAAACTAGGGATAAAACTAGGTTTAAATACAAGCCAAATTCGACCAAAAAAATCCTGACAGATTTGCCCCTGCGCAGCCCAGAAATCCCAATTTGCGTAGCAGTCGGAGTGCGTTACTTGGCCGAGTGACATGTTGAGTATTGGACTTCTCCCTACTTGGTGTTAATGATGATCAAACATAAATACTTGTGACTAATCCCCTATTTTGCAGTTAATCCATTGCCTAAGCTTACTATGAAGATCAACTAGCAATGGATGACTCACAAACATGATTGAAGGCAAATGATATGAATTGGATGATCGTAGATTGATGATTGAAGCTCCGTAAAGACTTCAAGCTCATACGATGGAAAGAAGAGATTATTCGTCAATGTAATTTTTCTTTTATCTCTTCTAGTATGTAGCTTAGAAGTATAACTTTGATGGAGCACTCACACACATCTACTTTCGGTCATAGGACATCTCTAGACCTTTGTCATTTGATCTCAATTCAATTCTTTTTTGGTTGTGCTAGAATTGTTTATAACAGCCGACTGCTTAATAGTTTACAGTCGCCTGTCTCAAAAACAGTCGACTGTGTTTTGTTCTACAGTCGCCTGTTATGCACAGACTATTAAAATGCAGTTTTTGGGTCCTCTCTGATTATCTCGCACAGGCTATTGTTGAACGTTTATCAGGTGTCTGTCTTAGCGACAGTCGACTGTGAATGGTTCATTAGTCGCCTGTCACTCCTTGCCCAAACTCTGTTTGATCCGATTTCTATGGCCAGTCGACTTATGCTGTATATACAGTCGACTATCTATTATATCAGTCGACTGTCTATGCTGCAACAGTCGCCTGTCTGTAAGTCTATTCTTTGACTTAGCTCTATGGAAATTTCTCCTGTCTGTGACAGTTGTCTGTTTAAGGATTTACAGTCGCCTGTTCTACTAACAGTTGATTGTATTAATTGAATCAGTCGTCTGTCCTGTATCTTGTGAGATTTCCAGTATTTCATCTAACTTACTCTTCTCTCGGCAAGTCGCCTGTCGAAGAATGTACAGTCGCCTGTTAGTTTTACAGACGACTGACTTGGCTTCATCAGTCGACTGTCCACGTGGTAAGTTACCGTTATGAATTCTCACCTACCCTTGCTGACTGTGCAACAGTCGACTATGGATTGTTCAACAATCGACTGTCCCGAGTTCAGATTATATCCGTTGAGATTTTTCTCACGGATTTCGATTGGGTTTTTGCCAAAACTGTTTTGTGGATTTGAGAAAGCTATAAATAGAGCTTCTACTGTTTCATTGGAAGGTTACTCATTCATTGCAAAATCCTTCAAGCTTTCATTTCCAAAGATCAAAGCTTTCAAATCCAAAGCCCCAAGTATTTCCAAATCTTGTTCACTTGCTCTCCAACCTAGAACCAAAGATTGATCTTCTAGGCATTTGGTGCAGTCAAGAGAAAGGGCTTTTCTTCTCTCTTCCAAGAGAGTTCTTCAACACACATCACACTTCTCCTTCAAGTTCTACTTCAAGGCATAGGTGATTGTAAGTGTTGCTTTCAGATTTCATAACTTCATTATTTGAATTGTGCTCTCGGTTGTGAGAGTGGTTTTTGCTTGCTCCCTAGTTGTGGGAGTCAAGGACATCGATTGTATTCGATTGCACTTGTAGGGTTGCTACTAGTGGGTTTTAAGGAAACCTCAAGTTAGGGTTCTAACTTGAGTATCCGGTGGTTTCCGGGTGGTAGGGACGTAGGATTACCGGGAACAAGTCGGGAGTTGACTTGGGTAATCCGAACCCTTGAAACATAACTGCGTTTGCGTGTGTTTCTCTTTGGGTTGTTTTCTATTCCGCACTATTTGTTGGATTGCATTTTATTTGGCGTAAATTCCTTTTAAATTTGCATAAACACTATTCAACCCCCCTTCTAGTGTTTTCCCCATAGACAGGGTCCTTACAATTGGTATCAGAGTGCAAGGTTTTATCTATGGCATCCAACAACAACAATCCTCCGCCGCCTACGTACAACAATCACGACCGTGATGGAGCGTCCACACTTTTCGAAGGTCAATCTACGGTACGTCCTCCACGTTTCAATGGTACTAACTTTGGTTATTGGAAGTGTAGGATGGAGACATTCCTTAGGAGTGCTTCTCTTTGGAGAACTATCCACAAGGAGTATGTCGAGCCCTCCGAAGATGATTTCGAGAAATGGGCGACTTCCGAAAAGTCCGCCGAAGTCAAAAACGCTAAAGCAATGAACGCTCTTCATTGTTCGTTGGACCCAAATAAGTTCAACAAGATATGCACATGTAAGAGTGCATATCAAATTTGGAACCATCTCATCGTTACCCACGAGGGAACGAATAAGGTAAAGCTTTCAAAGTTATATGTTGCCGTGCAAAACTTCGACTTGTTTCACATGCAGGAAAATGAGAGCATTGCGTCGATGTACGGACGCTTTACCGACATAACAAACGAATTGGAAGCCCTTGGCCAAATCTACACCGAACCTGAAAAGGTAAGGAAGATTATAATGGGGATGACCTCCAAATGGGAAAGACGAGCAATCGCCATTGAAGAGGTCAATGACTTGAAGAACTACACCGTGGTGAATCTCATCGGAACTCTTATGTCTTACGAAGTAAGACTGGATAACCGATTGAAGATTCGAGCCATGCTGAATCCCTCGGAGGCCAAGAAGAAAGCTTTGGCGTTCAACACCAATTCGTCATCCTCCGAAAGTGATGAATCCGAGAACGAGATGGATTTGGGTGAAATGGCCCAAACGGCGAAGAAGTTCCAACACTTCTTCCGCAAAGGTAAATTTCCCTCCAACAAACGTTTTGAATCTACTAATGCTACTTCCTCTCTTTGTTATAAGTGTAATAAGCCAGGGCACATCAAGAGGGATTGCCCGATACTAAACAACAAAGAAAAGTGGAAGGCACCAAAGTACCACAAGTCCAACAAGAACAAGAAAGACAAGAAGAAAGGACTCGTCGGTACCTTTGATGACTCAAGTGATGACTCATCAAGCGATTTCGATGATGAGAAGGGTGAGAGCGCCCACATGTGCTTCATGGCACTTGAAGACCCACTCTCGGATGAGAGTGATTCCGATACGGATAACACCGAGGTAACAATGGATGAACTTCGCATAGCTAATGAAGAACTATTTGCTAAATACCAATCTTTAATGCTTAGATACTCTAGCTTAAAGAAATCAAAAGTTAGCAAGTCATCCATTCCATGCTTTATCAACAATGACACCATTGTTGATACTTTAACCCTTGAGAAAGCAAACTTGGCTTCTCAAAATGTCACATTGAGAAATGAGGTGAATTCCCTCAAATCTCAACTAGATCAAACACATTCCATGGATAATAATGATCTAGTTATACGCCACACACAATTGGGATTAGAGAATGATTCTCTTAAAACACAAGTGCACGAGCTCAAAGCACGGGTGTCCACCTTGGATACCAATATTTCTTCTTTAAAGGATAAATATGAGCTCATATCCTCCCGTATTGTGAGATTCAATAAGGGACAATGACAATTGGATGATTTGCTTGCAAATCAATTTCCGACCACACATCGTGTTGGCCTTGGATTTGTTAAAGCGAATGCATCTAATGATCGCACCTCCTATAGTGGTGTCACTATAGATTTTGTGAGGCCTTCCTCCGGTGCATCCACAAGTGGTGTCAAAGACACTATATGTATCAATCCTACCAAGAATGTCACCACATCACTTTCTCTTCCTTTTGGCATCAAACCCACTAAGGGTGGAAACCAAAAGCAAGGCCATACTTATATGTACACTAATACTCATCCACGTAGGAAACATCCTACTTCACAAGTGGATAATCATGACACATTTTATGCTCCGCACCCACGGACACGTACACAACCACACATGAGAAATACTCATGTACGTGCTCCCACACACCCATATGCTCATACGCATCATTCTTTCATATATGCTAATTCTCCACATGTCATGCATGATCAATATGCTTCATATAATATGCATGTTCCCAAGAATTCATATCATTCAAGAATGTACAATGCATATCCTCCACCTCATATATATGCTAGAAATCATGTTCCTAAGAAGCATGCACCACATAGAAATCCAACTCATATGCATGCAACTAGGAATAGGACTCCCAAGATGTACACTATTTGGGGTCCTAAGAACACTAGTCTAAATGTTAGGAATGCTTATGTTGATTCCTACTTTCATGATGTAATTAGAAATAGTAACTATGTTGGGAAGCGGAAGTCCACTTGGACTTGGCTTCCAAAGGGCTAATCCCATTGGACCCAACAAACATTGGGTACCATAAGCTTATGGTATATTATATAGGTACCCAAGAGAAAGAAGAAGAGCAATAAATGCCTTATTAGCTCTAAAGGGAAAGGATGGATTCTTGATAGCGGTTGCTCCAAACACATGACGGGAGATCCCTCATTGCTCTCCGAAGTGATTAGCATCAAAGATGGTGCAACGGTCACTTTTGGAGGTAATCAAAAGGGAACCATCATTGGAGTAGGTATCGTTGGTAATCCTTCCAAACCCCTAATTACTAATGTTTATCTTGTTAGTGGTTTATGTCACAACCTCATTTCCATAAGTCAACTTTGTGACAAAGGTTACAAGGTTAACTTCGGAGAAGGATTGTGTACTATTGTTGATTGTGATTCAAATATTTTATTTTCCGGTATTAGGCGTAAAAATATTTATTATTTAAGCTTGCCTAAAACCGTAGAACATTGCTTAGTTGCTAACACAAGTGAACAACTATTATGTCGCCGTTTTGGTCATGTTCACTTCAAGCACTTATATAAGTTAGCTAAGCATGGTCTAGTCAAAGGTTTTCCTAAGATTGTTTTTAATAAGAAAAACTTTTGTGATTCATGTCAAAGAGGTAAACTAAGTAAATCATCATTTAAGCTTAAAGAAGGGATTACCTCTAAGAGGCCCCTAGAACTTCTACATCTAGATTTGTTTGGGCCAACTAGAACCGCTTCTTTAGGTAATGCTCATTATGGACTAGTTGTCGTTGACGACTTTTCTAGATTTACTTGGGTTTCATTCTTAACTAATAAGAATGAAGCTCATGAAGAGTTTACCAAATTTGCAAAGAAGATTCAGAATCTTTTAGGATCCACCATTATCACTATTCGTAGTGATCATGGAGGAGAATTTGAGAATGAGTCTTTTACTAAGTTTTGTGATGACTCTGGGATAACTCATAACTTTTCCTTTCCTCGTGCACCACCACAAAATGGTGTTGTAGAAAGAAAGAATAGGACTCTTATTGAGTGTGCTCGCACTATGCTCCATGATAGTCATTTAGGACTACAATTTTGGGCAGAAGCGGTGCACACGGCATGTTATGTGCTCAATAGAATCCTAGTGAGACCCCGAACAAACAAAACTTGTTTTGAGTTGTTTTACGATAAAAAGCCTCAAGTGAAATATTTTCGTGTCTTTGGTTCAAAATGTTTTATAAAGAACACCTTTGGTAATTTAGATAAATTTGAGCCAAGATCCGATGAAGGAATTTTTGTTGGATATTCCACACGTAGCAAAGCCTACCAGATATACAACAAAACTTCTTCAACGATTGAGGAATCACTTCACGTATCTTTTTATGAAGATTTTGATTTTCCTCATGTTGATGATGATAACGTAGATATTCTTTGTGATTCTCTTAATAATGTTAAGATTAATGATAATATTGTTGAGACTAACACTTCTAACGAAGTTGTTGAAGTTGTTCCTAGTGATCCAGGTTTACCCAAAGCTTATCCAACCGTTCGCAACCATCCCCATAACCAAATCATTGGAGATATTAGTGTGGGTGTTCGAACGAGATTAAGAATTGAAGAATTCTCCAATTGCGCATTTGTTTCTACCATTGAGCCAAAGAACATTCAAGAAGCTTGTGAGGATAGCTCTTGGATAGTGGCAATGGAAGAATAACTAGCGCAATTCGAGAGAAATGAAGTTTGGGAACTTGTACCTCTTCCAAGTGGTCACCAAGCTATTGGGACCAAATGGATCTTCAAGAACAAGACGGATGAAAACGAGGTAATCACACGGAAGAAAGCAAGGTTAGTAGCTCAAGGATATCGGCACGAGGAAGGTATCGATTTCGAAGAATCCTTTGCCCCCGTAGCTAGATTAGAAGCTATTAGATTGCTTTTATCTTTTTCATCCCATAAGAATTTTAAATTATTTCAAATGGATGTTAAAAGTGCATTTTTAAATGGTTTTGTAAATGAAGAAGTCTATGTTTCTCAACCTCCCGGTTTTATTCATGAGAAATTTCCAAACCATGTTTTCAAACTTAAGAAAGCGTTGTATGGATTGAGACAAGCTCCTAGAGCTTGGTATGATCGCCTTAAGACCTTTCTTTTGAATTTAGGTTTTAAAATGGGAGAAGTTGATTCTACACTTTTCATTAAAGATTATGAAAATGACATTCTTTTGATTCAAGTTTATGTAGATGACATTATTATCGGTTCTACTAACTTTAATATTTGTCAAGAATTTTCCAAGTCTATGAATGATGAGTTTGAGATGAGCCACATGAGGAGCTCACCTACTTCCTTGGATTGCAAATTCGACAAATGGAGAATGGCACTTTCATACATCAGACAAAGTACACAGGGGAGCTTATTAAGCGATTCGGGATGGAATCGTCTTCAAGCAAAAGGACTCCCATGAGTACTACTACTCATATTCACAAGGATGAAAGCGGAAAAGATGTAGACGTTCGTCTATATCGAGGTATGATCGGTAGCTTACTTTACTTAACCGCTAGTAGGCCCGATATCATGTTTTCCGTATGTATTTGTGCTAGATATAAAGCAAGATCTAGGGAGTCACACTTGATTGCGGTTAAACGAATATTTCGTTATCTCAATCAATCCCTAGATTATGGGTTACTTTACCCTAAGTCTATCACATATGAGTTAATCTCATATAGTGATGCCGACTTTGCCGGATGCAAGTCCGACAGGAAAAGTACTAGTGGCACATGCCATTTCTTAGGAAATTCATTAGTTTCTTGGTTCTCTAAGAAACAGAATTCGGTGTCATTGTCCATGACTGAAGCGGAATATATTGACGCGGGTCTTGCATGTGCATAAGTTCTTTGGATGAGACACACTCTTAGTGACTATGGTGTCAATTGTGATACTTGCCCTATCATGGTTGATAATCAAAGTGCTATTTGTCTTTCCAAGAATCCGGTACACCACTCCCGTACCAAACACATAGACGTGAGACACCATTTTATAAATGATCATGTAGCTAAGAAGGACATCATCTTAGAGTACATTGAAACCCAAAAACAAATTGTCGATATCTTCACTAAACCTCTTAAAGAAGATTCATTTGTGAGGTTGCGTGGAGAATTGGGAATTATGGGTGAATCTGAAATCTAGAAGCTCAATTTTCATGCTATAACTCCTTATTGAGCTCATATATTTGTGATTGTCTTTCTTCATGTGCTTTATTGTTTTATGAGATTAAGAAAGACAATTGTGACTTATTTGATTTCATGAGTTTTTGAAGTTGATTGGAATAATTTGTGTTTCAATAGATTTATAGTTTTCATAATGATTTTAAGATGTATTTGTGATTAGAGTATAGGTCCTATGGTGAGTGTTCTTATTCTCTGGAATTCTATCTCACTGTGCACTTTTGGACCAGGACAGACGACTGCGTTTCTTTTGACAGTCGACTGCCCTATTCTATATCCACCATATGAATTTGATATCTTTCGCTCAGCTGACTGTTGACTGTTTTACAGTCGACTGTTAATTTAACAGGCGACTGCAATTTAGTCATCAGGCGACTGTACTCTCTGTCGAATTTTTTTCACAGTATTCTTGTGATCTGTATTAATTCTCGGCCAGCCGACTGTTGTGTATATGTCAGTCGACTGTCCAGCGGACAGGCGACTGCATTATACTTGCCAGTCGACTGCCCATCTCTGTGAGATTTAATTTTATCACTTCATACAGTCGACTGACTTTTGTCCTCCAGTCGACTGTCTCCTGCTGTGTCGGTTCATTTGATTTGATCCGAGCCGTCGATTCTTTGATCCAACGGCTCAGATTGATTTTCCCTAGTTTATATTCAATCGAAGCGATCACTCTCCACGTCATTTTTCTCTCTCCTCCGCTTCGACCGTTCAACTTCCCGCTCGATTTTCTCTACAAAATCAATCGATTTCGTGCCTTCAACCGTCGATCTCCTCCTAAACGTCGCTGTCGATCGTGGTCTATTGTCGTCTTTGATCTTCATCTTCACGATTGTCTGTCTTCTCTCGGTTGGTGTGCTTTCTCTCTCTTGACCAACGTTGTTTACGATTGTTGCTTCTGTTCTTCCTCTTTTGTTTCCATGGCTCCTAAACCTAAGGAAAAAGAGAAGATCATTGCTTCTAAACAACCTAGGGCTCCTAAGAAACTCATCGCCAAGAGAAAGAAACCCTATAAAGCTCGAACCAAGCATGCTCGGTCTCCCATGCGTTCTTCGTCGCCGGGTTATTCTCCTTCTTCTTCGTCGAGCGATGCTCAGCCCTTGATTCATCGTCAGCGCAAGCCTATGGTGTTCACATCAGTGAGCCTACTGCTGAGATCCCTCATGTATCTCCTTCTGCATCCAGTTCGTCCGAAGAGCCTCCAGCTGTACCTCCCTCTGATCCCCTGGTTCCCGTTTGTCGAGACGATCTTTGTCTGGCAAAGTTTCACTCTCTTCTTGGGATCAATCTGCTTAGGGAGCGGTATTGCTTTCCCCGCATTCACTGCTGAGAGACTCTCTGACATTCTATCTGCTACTCATCTGGCCGACCTTTTTCGCTTCTCTCAAAGCGAGTCCCCCAGAGCCTACCCATTTCTGGTGAAGCTCTTCTATGCGAACCGCGTTCGCGGTGAGTATTCGACTACTGGCATACTTGATACTGTCGTCCAGGGCACCCCCATTCAGCTCACTCCCTCACTCTTAGGGACTATCCTTAAGATTCCTTCTGTCGGCTCCCTCCCCACTGATATCAGCTTTTCTGAGATTGACGATCTTGATCAGTCTGTTCTCCGGGACATGTTTCGAGAGGTTCCTTTAGGTCTTGATTCGGGTGTCAGATCATCCATGTTCTCTGCACGGGGTTGGGCTGTTCACCTAGTGGCGAAGTCCAACATTCTGCCGAGATATGGATCGTCCGATCAGCCGTCTCAGGATATACTAAAGTGTATGTATGCTATTCTCTCTGGCATGCCTGTGAACAGGGCCGGTGTCCTCCTTGACAGGATGGACAAGGTTGAGTTCACGTCCTCCTCGTCTCACATTCCCTTTGGTGGTCCTTTGACTCGTGTCTTCCGTCACTTTGGTATTGACCTGACCCGTTACGAGCCCATGCCCTTTGGCCCTCTCCTCGATGCTTCTGCGAAGTCGAAGTCCTCTTCGGCTCTGCAGACTGCCTCGAAGAAGAGGAAGACTACTTCAGCTCCATCCTCATCCACTGTGCCTCCAGCTGATTTGCCTTCATCATCATCTGCTCCACCTTCTTAGGATACTATTTTATCGATGATCTATGGTATTTACCGGCTGCTGTCTCTCTCTCTCCTCCATCAGGGAATTCCCTTCCCTGAGGATTTGAGACAGTATCTTCCTCAGACCCATGTGCCTCCTCAGCCTTCTGGTGTCGTTGATCCTCCTGGTGTTGCCTCTTCACAGGATGCTGCTGCTGCTGTTGCTTCTATTGCTCCTTCTGATCCTTCTCCAGAGGACACTCCTGCTGCGTCAGAGCCTGCTTCCTCGTCCGCAGACCCTGGAGACGCTCACCCTTAGATCGATATTTTTGAGTGATGATATATGTTTTGTCGTTGTATGATGGATGATGCTGTATGCGACACTTTTTATATATGTATGATGATATACTCTTTGCTGTCGTCATGATGTAGCTATTTTTTTGTTGCTCATGATGTATCTTTTTGGGATGGCCATGTTGATGACCATCCGTTGATGTACTCAGCTGCTTTACATTATATATATATGATGTTGCATCTTTCTTTTGTGTCACACTATGCTATATTGATTAACTTCTGTGTGATGTATGATATATTGTCTCTATGTATGCTTCACTCTTCTTGATGTGCTTTTGAGACAATACAAGAATTTGATATTGGTTAATTCATGCTCTTTCATTGAAGTGATGAATTTGTGAAAATTATTTTCTTTTCGAATATTGAAAATGTTGATATTGGATTTCAATTCCATTACTCACATGTGTATATGATGAGACTTTATGAGTTTTGATTCAATATATTTTTATACTCCTTAATTGTTGTTAGTTCGTATTTTAGCACTATTATTGTTGTTGTTATTTGCTCCCACCTTTTTGGATAATGCCATAGGGGGAGAGAAATAAATATACAAGATTCATAATGGATGTGCTAAGTATGTTCTAACGCTTGAATCTAAGATTTTCGTTGCCTTAGATTCAGGGGGAGTAAGATTACAATGAATAGTGATTTTTTATTTCCTAGATTTCTTGAATTAAATTCATTCTTATCTCACTCATTTGCTTCAATTGCTATATAGATGCTCTAATATTTGTTGACTAACTTGATTGGCATCTATGTAGGGGGAGTAAGTTTTCATTACGCACAACTATTTATCTTTTTGTTTATGTTTGTTTGTCATCATAAAAAAGGGGGAGAATGTTGAGTATTGGACTTCTCCCTACTTGGTGTTAATGATGAGCAAACATAAATACTTGTGACTAATCCCCTATTTTGCAGTTAATCCATTGCCTAAGCTTACTATGAAGATCAACTAGCAATGGATGACTCACAACGTGATTGAAGGCAAATGATATGAATTGGATGATCGTAGATTAATGATTGAAGCTACGTAAAGACTTCAAGCTCATACGATGGAAAGAAGAGATTATTCGTCAATGTAATTTTTCTTTTATCTCTTCTAGTATGTAGCTTAGAAGTAGAACTTTGATGGAGCACTCACACACATCTATTTTCGGTCATAGGACATCTCTAGACCTTTGTCCTTTGATCTCAATTCAATTCTCTTTTGTTTATGATAGGATTGTTTATAACAGTCGACTGCTTAACAGTTTACAGTCGCCTGTCTCAAAAACAGTCGACTGTGTTTTGTTCTACAGTCGCCTGTTATGCACAGAATATTACAATGCAGTTTTTGGGTCCTCTCTGATTATCTCGTACAGGCTACTGTTGAACGTTTACCAGGTGCCTGTCTTAGCGACAGTCGACTGTGAATGGTTCATCAGTCGCCTGTCTCTCCTTGCCCAAACTCTGTTTGATCCGATTTCTACGGCCAGTCGACTTATGCTGTATATACAGTCGACTATCTATTATATCAGTCGACTGTCTATGCTGCAACAGTCGCCTGTCTGTAAGTCTATTCTTTGACTTAGCTCTCTGGAAATTTCTCCTGTCTGTGACAGTTGTCTGTTTAAAGACTTACAGTCGCATGTTCTACTAACAGTCGACTGTATTAATTGAATCAGTCGTCTGT
The DNA here is from genome assembly GCA_030789695.1 of Scilla litardierei. Lineage (NCBI taxonomy): Eukaryota > Viridiplantae > Streptophyta > Magnoliopsida > Asparagales > Asparagaceae > Scilla > Scilla litardierei. The sequence goes on from CM061141.1 coordinate 163,413,308, forward strand.
CCTGTATCTTGTGAGATTTCTAGTATTTCATCTAACTTACTCTTCTCTCGGCCAGTCGCCTGTCGAAGAATGTACAGTCGCCTGTTGGTTTTACAGACGACTGTCTTGGCTTCATTAGTCGACTGTCCACGTGGTAAGTTACCGTTATGAATTCTCACCTACCCTTGCTGACTGTGCAACAGTCGACTGTGGATTGTTCAACAGTCGACTGGCGCGAGTTCAGATTATATCCGTTGAGATTTTTCTCACGGATTTTGATTGGGTTTTTGCCAAAACTGTTTTGTGGATTTGAGAAAGCTATAAATAGAGCTTCTACTGTTTCATTGGAAGGTTACTCTTTCATTGCAAAATCCTTCAAGCTTTCATTTCCAAAGATTAAAGCTTTCAAATCCAAAGCCCTAAGTATTTCCAAATTTTGTTCTCTTACTCTCCAACCTAGAACCAAAGATTGATCTTCTAGGCATTTGGTGCAGTCAAGAGAAAGGGCTTTTCTTCTCTCTTCCAAGAGAGTTCTTCAACACACATCACACTTCTCCTTCAAGTTCTACTTCAAGGCATATGTGATTGTAAGTGTTGCTTTTAGATTTCATAACTTCATTATTTGAATTGTGCTCTCGGTTGTGAGAGTGGTTTTTGCTTGCTCCCTGGTTGTGGGAGTCAAGGACATCGATTGTATTCGATTGCACTTGTAGGGTTGCTACAAGTGGGTTTTAAGGAAACCTCAAGTTAGGGTTCTAACTTGAGTATCCGGTGGTTTCCGGGTGGTAGGGACGTAGCATTACCGGGAACAAGTCGGGAGTTGACTTGGGTAATCCGAACCCTTGAAACATAACTGCGTTTGCGTGTGTTTCTCTTTGGGTTGTTTTCTATTCCGCACTATTTGTTGGATTGCATTTTATTTGGCGTAAATTCCCTTTAAATTTGCATAAACACTATTCAACCCCCCTTCTAGTGTTTTCCCCATAGACAGGGTCCTTACATGACAGACCCAATAAAAGACAGAAAGTCTGGGGGTTTCGGGGGTCTGTCGCTCTGACTGACTCGGGCGAGTGGGCTTCTTCACTCGGCCGAGTGAGCAATCTTGCTCGGCAGAGTGGGTCTTCTCAGAATTTCCAGTAACTTGGCCGCTTCTCGAAAGAAAATCCCTATTCTACTAGGGCGAGTGAGCTTTCTCACTCGGCCGAGTGAACTTCCTTGTTCGGCCGAGTGAGCTCTGAAAATTTTCTGTGTGTATCTGTTTCACTTGGCCGAGTACAGCTCTTCACTCGACCGAGTGAACTAGCTGTTCGGCCGAGTGAGCTGTATCTGGGCTCTTTTCTTCTCCTCCTCGCCTCCTCGTCGATTCTATTGAGTTTCTTCCTCTTTCGCTCATCCTCAAGCGCTGCTAACTCCTCAAATAAGCTACGGGTGACGCTCCGATGTGCGTGAAAATCCTTTGATCTCATCCTCGCTCCAAATCGCTCCATATCTCCTGGAATACGACCAAAACAAGAAATAGTGAAAAGCATTGCAATATCGTCGAATAATCGTGAAAAACACAATATGGGCGATCGAAATGACATGAAAACATGCAGAAAAAGGTGTAAAGTAAGGAGCGATCAAAATCCCCTAAGCTTACCTCTTGCTCGTCCTCGAGCAAGATGAGTAAAGGGCGAGCCCGACGGGTAAAAGAAAATAAGGAAAAAGGAAAAAAGAAGATAGAAAAGAAGAGCGAAGAGGGAGGTGCTAGATCATTTTCTCAGGACGTGGACTTGCTTACTCAAATAGCATACGACGAATAAAAACATGCCAAAGAGTTTTATCTCGATATCATGATCATATAAGGAAGCATTCAATATAGAGACCCAAGAATATCAAAACAATATGAAATATGAAATCGTCCTAGAATTAGCATCGTCTGAAGCATTTAAAGTAATATACATAGTCATAGACCACACACTTTTCAATTGATCGCTTTCTATTTGGAGTATAAGAGGTATCACACAATATGAAGCAATAAGAATAGAAAGGAGTGGTTTTCATGAAATGCATGCTAAATTTCAATTCCTGGACTTCGTAAAACTTTTAGCAATCTCCCTGAGTATAGAAAATTACCTAGCTTAGGTTGTCATGCACAGACAAGTAGCCACTCTCTCACACATCTTTGGATCATCTCCTCCAAGCTTATCTATAAGCGTGGTGGCATCAAATTTAACAATAAGACTCTCCCCATTTTTGAAGCTCCAAAAAATAAAAATAAAAGAGGAAAGAAAGAAAGAGAAATGAAATGAGATCATATATGTACATATATATATATATATATATATATATATATATATATATATATATATATATATATATATATATATATATATATATATATATATATATATATTTCATTCTCTCTTTTTCTTTTTCTTCTTTTTTTCCTCTCTTTTTTTTCGTAATCAATATATACAATAAGGATCCCAAATCAAAAGATAGAGAGAAATACATGTAATTTTTTTCTTTTTGATTTTGGGGTGTTGGAGCATGGACTTTTATAGCAAGGGGGATATGCCAATGTAAGATTCGCTAAAGGGAGATTCACCAATGATTTTAAATATAGAAATAATGCTTAAGATATGTGAAAAAAGAAAAGTATGCAACGCTCAGTTCACTCTATAGAATGTGCACGACAACTTTCAGCAGAGTGATGTAATTTACTTAGTTTGATCTCAGAAAGTAAACTAATCCAGTTATATCAACATAGCATACATTCAATCAACCTGAAAGTGAAGCGTACAATTTTCATGCAATAAGAAGTGATATCAGATAACAAAGCAGTACTCCAAATTTAAGCAATCAATGCGTGAAGCTTGGTGTGTTTTCTATGAAGAGTATACAATATAAATCATCAGACTCAGCTAACAGAAGAATTTCATTCACATTCATATAACAAAGGTGAGGGTCACTATCTCGAATGCATAGCAAGAATGGCATATGATATCTGAAATAAAAACGATGGCATGACAAGATAATATGCATATAGAGATAAGCTGATTCCACGTCATCACCATCACAGAAAATTCATCTCTAACAAAAGGATAAAGGAAATAAGGATAAAAGGAAAATAAGAACTACTGTACATATGCAGCACACAAAAAAGTAAGAAAACGTGATGCATGAGAAAAAATGAAAAAGTGGGTGAAAATAGGTGTAAAAACAAGAGAATGGTGGGAAAAATAAAAGTAAAAGTGAAGAAAATGAAAAGTGCGTGAGACTCTCACTCCCCTAAGCTAAACGGCACAGTGTCCTCAATGTGCAAAGTGTGGCACACGGAGAAATATGATATGGGTGGGGTGGGTGAGGATGCATGCATAATGGAAATAAAAGAAAAATGAGATAGATATGCAAATGATGCATGCAGAGATGTAAGTGGTGCATGCAGAGATCAAGATGGCGCAATATAAGTGTCCCGAAAAATACCTCATCTCTCCCAAAATGATATAGACAGATATGAGCAAAAAGTGAACAAAAATGTGTGTGGAGGAGGGGGGTGCAAAATCAGCAGGCAGAAAATATCCAGAATAGCAGCAGCAAAAGTATGGAAGGCATCGGTGGAGCACCAGCACCGTCTTGTGGGAGAGGTGGTGGTGGCGGTGGTGGCTGTGACATACGCGCAAGAATCTGGTTCAGGCTAGCCTTAATACCAGGAAGTAAGGTGACGTGTCTCTGTATAGCAGTGACGGTAGCGGAGAGAGCCAGGAAATCTCCTCTGAGCCCACTAACTGCCCCCTCTAGAGCACGGACGTGCTGAACTAGGGTGTCGTGGGGAGGTGGGGCAGAGGGTCGAACAGGAGAGGAACGTGGCTGCCTAGCACGGCTACCGTAAATAACTGGTGCGACTACCTGGTGGGGCTGTGGTGCTGTGCTCACAAAAAGACGCTCAGCCTCTGTGGAAGGCTGATACGCAGGAAGGTCGAAGAAGAAGGAGCAGTAGGTCTGCTGGTGGCGAGGGGAGTGGCCCCCCGACTTACGGCCAATGAAAGAGTGAGGACCTTATGAAGACTTTCGAAGGTTCCATGATGGCGCTCTGCAACAATTTCGGTCGACTCGGGCAGAAGCGGGAGCAGTTCGGCAGCCTGGTGGGGGCAGTCCGTCGAGTGGTAGCTCGACGGCCCGAACGAAGTTCGGACAATGGCAGTTGGCCGAATCAGTTGGCATTGTTATTAAAAGGAAAATAACAGCAGTTTAAATGTTAAGCAGTTGGCAGACTAATTAAAGGAAAGCTATAGCAGTTTTGTATGTTAACATGTTCGCATATCCATTTCAATCAATTCGATAGTGTGTGCAAGTTCGTGACTAAGGTTCACGTCGTTAGACGGCTAGTAAGTGGATCTACCTTCAGGTGCCCCCGAGAGGTAGTCCGTTTACTACCGACTAGTGCCCGCGAACCCAACCCAACCCCAAGTGTACTTTATTGTCTGGACCACAAGCCAGATACGACCAACCGAGCCATCAGAAGTTATAGTGCTGGCACAAGCCAGAGTAGCTAAACATGCCATTTGTTCTATGATTTGCCAAACATGCAGCATGTTCTATGATTTGCCAAACCGGCCAGCAAGTCTATGTGTCGCCAACCGGCCAGCAAGCCTATGATGTGTCTTCTGCAATGCATTAATCAATTAACATATCCACACACGCACACACAGATTGCTATCTCACAATACACGAAAGTAAACACATTGGGTTTGATGTCACATTATGATGAAACGATATTTTAAATAAGGAAAAGGGCACATTGCATATCAGAATATCTCAATTTAAAACAATCAAATGCAGCGGTTATAAAACATGAAAAAGGTACACTTGCCTGTTCTGACAATTTAGGGTGTCCAGATGATTGCAACGAGATGTGCGGTTCATCTGCGAGGTTGAATTTACAATATTAAGTTAACAGTCTTTAATCAACAAAATTAGTTATCACAACCATTGTTTACATTATTTGGACAACTAGTATGTCAACTAGGTATTGATTTGATACAGATTCAAGTATTCATTAAAGTATTCTAATATAAACATATATAATTACTAAACATAATACACTAACTTATATATGTGTACATACTGGAAGTTACGTACTTAGGCTAACATTAACCGAACTAATACCTTAATAACTAATACTAAGCATTATCACAAGGTCACAGTTTAAAAGTATAAAAGTAATTAATAAAACTAATTCATTAGTAAGTTAATCCTGATATACCTTTACTTGCTAACATTTAATACATAAAACTCTCGCTCTCACCTGTCTTCGTTTCCCCAATCTTTCTTCCTTCCTGATCCAGAGGGGGTTTCAAGGAGCTCGGTTAGTGCACGGGGCAGATCGGCGGCAGATCTGGGATCCTCGGGCGGCAAGGTGGAGGCGCTAGGGGATTCAGGAGGTGGGGGATCCGATCCATCGGTCTGCACCAGGTATCGGAGATGGGGAGTCACCGGCGTGTGCTAGGAGTGAGTCGAGGCAAGGCGAGGTCGGCGCTTGGAGTTTGGGGTCGGGCGAAGTTGGAGGGGGTGCCTGGAGTTAGGAAAAGAGGAGTCGAACGTAACGGGGCGGACGACAGTTGTGGCAAGTGGAGGAGGGGTGCCGCGACGGTGGAACTGGCGGAGGGCTTGCGGGCGGTGGGTTCTGCTGGTCGGGGGTTCGACGGAAAGAGGGCGTTGGTGGCTGATATAGGGAAGAGGCGAGTTTGTGGGTCGGGGCTCATAGGGGTCCGGCGGGCGGTCGGAGAAGGGGAGGGATGTGCGGCGATGGGGTTTGGTACGGGGGTGAGGGGAGGTCGACATGGACTGAGGCACGGTGGTGGGCTGGAGGACGAGACGGTGCCAGTCTGGGGTCGGGGCGGTGAACAGGGGAGGGGAGAGGAGAGACAGGGGAGAGGGGCTGGGACAGGGAAGGCACGGATACGGGGTGGCGCTGGCTTCATCAGGCGGAGGAGGGGAGATCGGAGCTGGGAGGTGGGGTGCCTGAGAAAGGGGAGGCGGATCGACGGGGGAGAGAGGATCAAAATGGCAGGGTGGTGTCGAGCTGGACAAAGGAGGGGTGCTGGGTTCGTAGAGGGCTGGTGTTGCGACGAAGCAGGGCGAGGTGGAAGGTCACCGGAGATCGGAAGGGGGTCGCCGAGAATGGGAGGGTCAGTGCGGTTGTCGAACTCGGGGTCGGGCTGAAGGCTGGACGGGTGATGCGGCGATGGTAACGGCATGAGCACGGCTGAGGGTGGGTTTGAAGGGCGGCGGCGGCGCTGGCTGGTGCGGACGGAATGGATGGACGGAGATGGGGTCGGGGCGTTCGCTGGAAGTGGGGTCGGAGGCTAATGGTTGCGGGTTGCGGGCTTCCGATCGGAGGTTGCAGTGGGGAGAGGGAGAGTAGGAGGCGGGAGGTTCTGCGGCAACGAGGATTTCTGGCGTGGGGGAACAGATCTGAGGCGGTGTGGGGTCGGTTCGTGGCCGGTGGTGGGGTCGATGTGTGACCTGGAAATGGCGAGAGGAGCAGAGACAACTGTGGGCAGGGCTGAGAGGTTGCCTGAGAGGGGAGGTATGGTTGACTGGGGCTCGTCGGAAGGGGAGATGGCGGTTGTTGCGAGGAGTTTGAGGGCTCAGAGTTGGGAAGGTGGTGGCCGTGGCTGGTCGGCAGCGACGGGAAGGTGCGGCATAACGGCGATGCTCGTCGGACTAGTGTGGTGCTGGGTGTGTTTGGAGGTGAGGCGAGGGTGGAGGCTTGGGAAGGAGACGGCTGCCCTGGGGTTAAAAAAAGAAAGAAATTCTTTTTCATGGGTTTTGCAGAGGAGGGTGTTGTTACAAATGATGGGTTGCTTGGGCTTTTTAAGGGGAGAAAGAATTGCATTGTATTTGGGTTTTTAAAATAAGAAGAGGTGAGATGTCATCTTAAGTTTATGTAGAGTAGGCTACAGGGAGAGAGAGAGAGAGAGAGAGAGAGAGAGAGAGAGAGAGAGAGAGGGATAATGTGGGGAAGGTTGCTGAGAACGTGGGGGATAGAGGAGAAATATGAAGGGTTTATAAATGTAGAAAGATATTAATAAAAGATTTATTAGGGAAATTAAAAACAAATGTAATTAGGAAGTTGAATAAAATAAAAATGAGGTTTAATTACAGAATAATGCCAAATTAGTTATAGGCTTTATTAGAATTAAAATAGGAAAGTTTGAATAACAGTATTAATAAGGAGAGATTAATGGGTTTAGACTGGAAGGTTTTTGAAATGAACAGTTTTTAAAATAAATATAAATGGATATGTTTTAAATAATTTTTATTAGGGAATTTAAAAACTAAGATAATAATGAAGTTTGAATCATTCTAATAATTAAAGAGGATAATGGGTACTGAGACGTCTATTTTGCGGAGGCCCAACAGCATGGGCCCAAAGGCGCAGCCTACAACGCGAAATCGTGGGAGGTCCAAGCCCACCCAACGAAGCCCATGAGAGGACCCCGAACATCGATCCGACCCGACCCCGGAAACGCGCGAGTCACTCGCCCACTCCAGCGATAACCGTTCCCCCAGGCCCGCTGCCACTTAATGGCCGTTATGGGGAGGTGTTGGCATGGCGCGGGGAGCGGCGATGGGGAGGCGGATTGAGGGGGCACGATTGGGGGCGGACGAAGGACGTGAGTCATGGGTGGTCGCGACGAGAGGCCTATAAAAGGACTAGGAGGACGACTGAACAAAGGACGTCATCTCAGGTAACAAAACCAAAGGTACTCCATCAACGACCTAGTCCCCCCACTTCATCTCCTTCCCCCCGCTCGCGCCGGAGGACGTCGTTCCGATCTCCTCTCGAGTCGAACCGTCCCCGCCGAGCCTCCTCTTTCAGAATGTCATCTGACTTAGGCATCGGAGGGGATTTGGCCGGAACCAAGGTCCGGTCTCCCTGACGAGTGTTCTCGTCTATTCAGGAAGACGTTAGATCCAAGTGCCGAAGCTTCCCTTCGACACCAGGCGAACGCCATCAAGCATCAGCCAAGGCATCAAGGCCACCCCTCGACGCCAGGAGAGACCGAGGCCGAGCGCATCCATCCGAGCCGAGGCTTCCCCTCAGCTCCACGCCGGCCACGCATCAAGCGAGACAACCGAGGCTACCCCTCGGCGTTCGACCGACCGAGGCCGAACGCACCCATCCGAGCTGAGGCTTCCCCTCAGCTCCGCGTCGGTCGCGCGTCAAGCCAAGGCACTGAGGCTTCCCCTCGTCGTCCGACCGTCTGAGGCCGAGCACCTCACACCAGGCCGAGGCTTCCCCTCAGTCCCCCCAGAGGCCGAGGATCCAGACCCGGCCCAGCTGACGTGCGAGTCCGAGCTGGCCACGCCCCCTTAGCCGAAGAGACTGGCGAGTCCGAGCTGGCCACGCAGGAGCAGCTCCATGCCCTGGCCCAAGAGACCAACGCGAACATTCAGACGCTGGTCGCGACGGTACAACAGCTCATCGGCGCCGCGCCAGCCAACGGAGACGTGTTGGGCGACGGCCATCATTGGGAGGGGGCCCCTCGCTCCTGCGGTCCGCTGTGGTCGCTGACCACAGAAACCGAAGACCGAACACGGAGCGTCGGTTCACACTACCCGGCTTCTACCAGGCGAGATCGCGTGCCTCCTCCTCTTATCGCGAAAGGAGCAGGAGGGGTACCGAATACACGGGGGACGAATCGGTGACCACGTCATCTCATCGGCCATGATCACCCTACCGCAGAAGAAGTGATCGGCACCACTCGAGGGACCGATCACGGCTAAGCGGAAGCTCTCGTCGGAGTAGCCGGGAATGCCGGACCAGCCCCACCCCCAGTGTGGCGAAGGCCGTTGAGCCAGCCCAGCCAGCACCTGTGCCACCTCCATAACCGAACGAGCCTGAGGTAGGCGGGTGTCGGACCCCTGGAGGCATCCACGGAGACCGGTGCCCCCTGTCGCGGAGAATAACCGACGCGCGGGACCCCTCTCGATTCAAGATCCCGACGCTGGGGAAATACGACAGGATAGGAGATCCAGGGAACCATGTGATGGACTACGAGGGGGACATGTCCTTCCAGGGAGCTGATGATACCCTGCTCTGCAGGGGCTTTTATTCGACCCTCAGGGGAGCAGCGAGAACTTGGTACCACAGCCTGCCCAGTCGCTCCATTGACAGCTTCAAGGAACTCACCCAGCTGTTCTGCAAACAGTTCATGGCAGGGGGACAGGTAATGCCTGATGCTGAACATTTGTTTAACATAGTGCAGGGCCCGACCGAGCCGCTCCGACAATTTATGCGCCGCTTCAACGCTGAGCGGCTGAACGTAAACAGCCCTCCCGACCTCGTTGTCCAAACGGCCCTAAAGAAAGGGCTGCGTCATAGAGGCTTGAAGAAATCTCTGCACAATGATCCCCCGAAAGATCTCGCTGGGATCATGGCGAGGGCCGAGCGCTTCATGTTGACCGAGGAGACCTTGGCCATCGAGGCAGGAAAGGCCAGACGAGGGACCAAGCGCGACGATAGCGAGCACCGCAGCCCCAAAGGGTACCGGACAGAGAAGAGGGCAAGAAACAAGCAGCGGAGGGAGGATACGAGGGATGCCACCCCGGACGTCGTCCTCACTCAAGTGCAGAAGGAAGAGCGCGCTGATCGCCCCCCGCCGAAGACAAAAAGAGGGGGGAAAATGGGGAAAAGTATTGCCAGTACCACAAAGACAACGGCCACGACACTGAAGACTGCTGGCACCTAAAGAAGGACATCGAGAAGTTGATGAGCCGAGGGCACGCAAGGAACTTTACCGATGACCCGGCCCACAGAGAAGGAACATCCAAGCAGCCGGACAAAGGAAAGAAGGTCAACGCCACCCAAGGACCCCTCCGCATCATAGAGTGATCAGGCGAGGCCCCCCAGTCACCGCCTAGTTGGGAGGAGATTATCTAGGTTCACATCCCCCCGTCTTACTTTATTTCTTTTTTCCTCCAAATGTACTAGTCCAATAGGACCTTTAAGAGTACAAATGCACTCCTTTTTCCTTTTCTTCATCTCCGACGGAGTCAACATTTTGCTAAGGCTACATAAGAGTGAAGACCGCCACCTCACCGGACGGGGGGTCAATCAAAACTGGTCCTAAGCCGAGGAGCTTCACCCTCGTTGACCGACTCCGACGCTCGTAAGTCTGGGGGCAATTCCCCCAGCCAGTGCAGACGCCGACCAGTCCTAAGCCGAGGAGCTTCACCCTCGTTGACCGACTCTGACGCTCGTAAGTCTGGGGGCAATTCCCCCAGCCAGCACAGACGCCGACCGGTCCTAAGCCGAGGAGCTTCACCCTCGCTGACCGACTCCATCGCTTGTAAGTCTGGGGCAATTCCCCCAGCCAGCGCAGACGCCGACCGGTCCTAAGCCGAGGAGCTTCACCCTCGCTGACCGACTCCATCGCTCGTAAGTCTGGGGTCAATTCCCCCAGCCAGCGCAGACGCCGATCGGTCCTAAGCCGAGGAGCCTCACCCTCGCTGACCGACTCCATCGCTCGTAAGTCTGGGGGAAATTCCCCCAGCCAGCGCCGACGCCGACCGGTCCTAAGCCGAGGAGCTTCACCCTCGCTGACCGACACCATCGCTCGTAAGTTTGGGGGCAATTCCCCCAGCCAGCGCAGACGCCAACTGGTCCTAAGCCGAGGGACTTCTCCCTCGCTGACCTAATCCATTGCTCATAAGACTGAGAGCGACCCCCGCAGCCAGCGAAGACGGTTAGACCGACTCCATTGTTTATAGGACTGGGGCAACCCCCCCAGCCAATAAGGACATCAACTGACTTGTCCACTCGAGGGACTAGGGGCGACCTCCCGGAGGAAGGAGGCGAGCGACCACCATCAGCAGAGGAGCCGAAGTCGCAGCAACAAAGCAAAATGCGCGGAAAATTCAAGTAGGACAATTTCATTTCCAACAGTTAACCGAGGTACAAAAGTGCGTCTTTTTACAAGAAATCGAAGTGGAGGAACCTCCTTACAAATAATTCACTCTCGGCGAACAACAAAATTCGTCACCCACGAAAACTAGGGTGACGCCGGCAGAGCAAAACTTGTCGACCAAGAACACAAAATTGCTGGCTTAAATGAACATCCTTGCAATCAGCAATTGTTTGCCCTGAAGCAGAGAGCCGGTAAAGATGCCAATGGAGATTACGAGGTCAGGGATCCATTTCAAGTAGGCTGGGCCAAAGCGAAGCGGATGTTGAAAAAATTGAGGATAAAAACAAGGATGACAGGCCGGGAAGGACGACCTAGGGGACCCGGGCTCAGGAGGACGCATCCTCGGGAGCCTTGCCCTGCTCGGAGCGAGGGGGATCGGCAGGTGGAAGGGCTTGCAGGACGCGCTCCGCACAATCCCGGAAGGAGGACTGGACGACTTCGACGATCCGGGGACCGATAAGGTCTTCATACTTACCGAAGGCCTCCCTGAGGACCTCGAAGATCCTCTCCCACAGAGTCCCGACAACGCCCCTCTCCACCTCATCCGCAAACCGTGCCACCTGACGCCGATCCAACAGTTCCCTCTGGAGCTCCTCCCTCTCCAGGCAGAACGACTTCGCCGCTTCCCCGGCCGACCGCCGAGCGTCCCCCAACTCCCCTTGGAGACCGGCCACTCGTCCCTCTAGCTCGGCCACCCGGAGCTTGAGTTGCCGAGACTCCATCTGGGCCTCCACCGCAGCTACATCCGCCGCCCCAGCCCGCTCGTGGTCCTTTGCAGAGGACTCCTCCAGCTCCCTTAAACGAAAAGCTCGACGCTGCGACTCGACAGCGAGTGTTGAACCCTGAACGACAAGACATGAGCCAAGAAGAAAGCGAAGGAAAGAAAGGGACAGCGGGATAGCCAGACCTGCTGAAGGATCCAGACCAAGATGTCCGACACCTTGTTGGCGGGGGCCCTCTCGAGGAGACCACGGTCCCAGGGGAGGACGGAGCCCTCGGCCAACTGCTGAGCCAAGGCTCGGTCGAAAAAACACCGAGTCCCCGGGGGTGACCTCGAGGGAGGCCGAGCAGCTCGCCAGCAGGGCACCGACTCCCGATAATGGAGGCCGGGCCGCTGCGACGGGGGTGGTCGTCAGGGTCACTGGAAGATCCTCGGCGGCCACCACCGGGGGTACGGAGCGCACCGGACTGGGGGGATCCGCGCCTTCCTTCCTCCTCTTCCCTCCGCGAGGCTCGGCAGTCGCCGAAGGGGAGCGCTTCCGCCTCGTGCCACCTCCACCCTCGGAGACAAGAAGGGGCGCGCCAGGCGCAAGAGGAGCTGCACCGGACCCATCATCACCCCCCACCACTTGGGCCGGTGGGACGGATCCGGCTCTTGCGACCTCCCCGGGGAGGGGACTACCAGAAGTAGAGACGGGAGGCACGGCCGCCACCTTGCCCATGGTGGGCTCGACTCGGCGCACCTCCTCCTCGACGGTCCACCGAGGCGCCCTTCCCGAGGTGCTGCCTCGGCTCCGAGCGGCTCCATGCCAAATCAGCTCATCGACGTTGCGGGTGAACTCGCGACCAGCCATTCCTGTAAGCGAAACCGAAATCAGGGTAAGCCACGGGGCAATCCAGGACTAAAAAAGCGACCTACCCGGAGACCACAAGACGACCTTCAGGAGTAGGTCGTCAAGCAAAGGCCAGATAGACTTCGCCTCCAAGGGGAGGGCCGACAGCAGCGCGACAGCCACCTGATCAGCCTCGGAGAGGGTTAGCGTTCGGCGAGGCCGACCTGACCCACCCCAACCTGTCAAAATCTGAGCATCCTCAAGGAAGATTACGAAGACATAACCCGAGCTCCAATCCCTCGCCCAGTAGGGTAGCCCGATCAGGCATTCCCTCCCTGCGCGGGCTCGGAGGTGCAGCCATGACCCTAGACCGACCGTCTGGATCTGATAAAAATAGAAGAGGAGGGGGAGAGATGGCTCCAGACCGCGAGTGCAGCAGAGCATCACAAAGCCTGTTAGAACCGCAACCGAACAGGGGGTAAACTGGCAAAGGGACACCATGAGGTACTCCATGACTTGTATAAAGAAGGGATTGAGCGGGAAACGAAAACCCAGATGGAACATCTCGACGTAAACGCCGACTTCGTTGCTCCTCGAAAGACAGATCCGCTCGTCGATGAAAGGGACTCGAACATCATACGGGTGACAGAGGTACCTTCCCCGAATCTCCACAGCCGCCAGAAAAGGAGTCCTTGACGGCGTTCTGAGGATAACCGGAGGTACATTAAGCCGCGCGGCAACCGACGCCACATCATCGCCAGCATAGTCTGGGAAGAGCTTCCCCTTCCCTTTGTCTCGGAGGGAACGGCTCCCCGAGGAGGAACCGGACCCCACAGATCGGGGCCCGCCATGCCTGGACTCAGGAGGATCCCTCGCCCCTTGGCCAGAGCCACCTATCCTAAGAGCAGCCATAATATGAGGATGGGAAAGGAGTTACCTTTTTGTTTATTTGGAGAAGGCAAGAGAACGAAGGCGGCGGAAGACTCCGAGTTTGTGGAAAGCCCGGAACAGAGAGAAGAGCAAGGAAGAAGTTGGGATCAAAGCAGCCGGTGCACTTATATACAAGACCCAGTGGCGAATTCAAAACGCCTGACAGGAACGCGTGGCAAGCCTCAAAGAGCCGGTGGCGTTTCGAAATCGGCGCCAAGGGAAGTCCTATCGATCCACCTCATCATGACCTTCATTTATGACCGCGCCTCGACTGACGCGCCAATCGGAACCCCAGGAGTCACATCGATCGAACCGAACCGGCTAAGGCCGATCGGCCCCACCGATGGGGGCAATTGACACGTCTATTTTGCAGAGGCCCAACAGCATGGGCCCAAAGGCGCAGCCTACAACGCGAAATCGTGGGAGGTCCAAGCCCACCCAACGAAGCCCATGAGAGGACCCCGAACATCGATCCGACCCGACCCTGGAAACGCATGAGTCACTCGCCCACTCCAGCGATAACCGTTCCCCCAGGCCCGCTGCCACTTAATGGCCGTTATGGGGAGGTGCTGGCATGGCGTGGGGAGCGGCGATGGGGAGGCGGATTGAGGGGGTACGATTGGGGCCGGACGAAGGACGTGAGTCATGGGTGGTCGCGACGAGAGGCCTATAAAAGGACTAGGAGGACGACTGAACAAAGGACGACATCTCAGGTAACAAAACCAAAGGTACTCCATCAACGACCTAGTTCCCCCACTTCATCTCCTTCCCCCCGCTCGCGCCGGAGGACGTCGTTCCGATCTCCTCTCGAGTCGAACCGTTCCCGCCGAGCCTCCTCTTTCAGATTGTCATCTGACTTAGGCATCGGAGGGGATTTGGCCGGAACCAAGGTCCGGCCTCCCTGACGAGTGTTCTCGTCTATTCAGGAAGACGTTAGATCCAAGTGCCGAAGCTTCCCTTCGACACCAGGCGAACGCCATCAAGCATCAGCCAAGGCATCGAGGCCACCCCTCGACGCCAGGAGAGACCGAGGCCGAGCGAATCCATCTGAGCTGAGGCTTCCCCTCAGCTCCACGTCGGTCGCGCATCAAGCGAGACGACCGAGGCTACCCCTCGTCGTTTGACCGACCGAGGCCGAGCGCACCCATCCGAGCTGAGGCTTCCCCTCAGCTCTGCGTCGGTCGCGCATCAAGCAAAGGCGCCGAGGCTTCCCCTCGTCGTCCGACCGTCCGAGGCCGAGCACCTCACACCGGGCCGTGGCTTCCCCTCAGTCCCCCCAGAGACCGAGGATCCAGACCCGGCCCAGCTGACGTGCTCTGCGTCGACGACATCTCCGATTCGTGTCGCGTCTACACGCGCTCGACGCACCCAAGGGACCCTAATCGGCCCTATGACCACGTTGACTGGGCAGTCCACGGTCAACGATACTGTAGTGAGAAAACACTCTGAAACAGGTACTGATGAGGGATTATTACCAAAATAATTATATTTTTAATTAGGATTTAAAAGAGAGTTTTTAAACGAATTTGAATTTGAATTTTTGAAAACATTTGAATTTTGAAAACTTAAAACAAAAATAACAAATTTAAATAAATTAACCTAATGCAAGTATACTAATGCGACTAACACCTCAAGGATAATATGAGATTATTATAAATGAAACTAAGGGTTGGATATGATTTAGATATATTAGGATTAATCCATTTAGGTTAAGATCTGATTCGGAAAATCTTACTAGTTTAGATATGATTCGGTTAGTCCGTTCGATCAATACATATATCCAGATGATAAATTTGGTTGGGATCTTTTGATATTTACAATTTCGATTTGATCAGGAATGAGATTTGATTCGAAGAATTGTTAAGATTCTTTTAAGATTTGATTCAAGGGAAACGATTTAGTCAAAATAAATAGAATTTGAATCTGATTTAGCAAATCAACTTAGTTAAGATTAGCTATGATTGGGATGATCTAACAAGATGTTGAGATCAGGATCAGATTGGATTGGATGATCTCTAACGATAGGATTAGGTTAAATAATTTATTCTATTACGACATCTTGATTAGAAAGGTCGATTCGGTTAGGATAATTGGATTCATTGGATTAGTTTTACTAAGATTACGATTCAGATTCATTAAGATTCAGTAGATTGAGATATAAAACCAATTAAGATTTGGATTAGAAAGTTGATTTCATTAAGATGTTTAGATTTGGTCTAGATTTGATCAAGACAAGATTCGAGGGATCATCTGATTAGGATAATCAGATTATTACGATCTCGCCCATGCAACAACATTAACCAAAAATTAAAAAAGTTATAAACATGATCGCTAAGTCGCGTTTCGAGCTATAATAAATGCAACCATATATATAATTACTCCAATAAATCATTATACTAATGAAATACGTACAAAAATTATGTATAGATAGAAACAGGCCGTTACATCCTACCCACCTTATAAAAATTCCGTCCTCGAAATTTAACAAAGCTAATTGGAGGTGTAATGACCGACAACATCAGATGAGTTTGCAGAATAGGTAAGGGTGGAGATGATTCCTATGGCAAACGAGGACTCAAAAAGTATGGTGACTTAGATGTCACGATGGGAAATCAAGTGAATCAATATTAAAGAGTTATGAAGTAGACATGACCAGGGAAGTTATTATGGGTCAACTACAAAGTGTTTCTATGCTTGTCCCTATAGAAATAATGTCTAAGGTGGCTTCAAAAAGCAAGGTGAACTTATTGGGTCAACTAATGATTAGAAAACCTACGACTAGGATTTTCTAAAGATTAGGGCTGGGATAGAGGGTTCAAGAAAGGATGTCCTTAAGAATCAAGATTGTAATCTTACCGATGTTGGTTTGAAGTATTTTTAACGCACAACCTGCATGGGCCACCACAAAAACCTGTCACGCCCCACTTCCCATTATACTTGGAAGCGAGGATGCGAGCGGGTCCGCATGTGCTTAAAACAAGGATGATGTAATTTTCCTTTTCGTCCTCCTTTGTTTAAGCACAATAAGCTTCTGTGATAATAACTTGCAGATTCTTGCATACAACTCAAACAACACAGATAATTTATTTATTACAATCTCAAGTCTCAAAAATATGACAAAGAATGAAAGGAGAGAGTGTCATAAAGCTCATACAATAAAGAAAGATAAATACAACAATGCTACGAAGGTACTATGCTTCTTAGCGGGACATCTCAACGGCCAGGCACTCCTGATCAACCTGCTCAGTCTCTAAGTATACTCCTTTACAAACCTGTCTAATACCTGACGTATTGTCACGCCCCGCTTCCCTAAAATGGAGGCGAGACGTGAGAAGGTCCGCACAGACATGGAGCTGTGAAGCCACACGCCTGATAAGCGTCAATAAATTTAAATGCAGGTCCCTGTAACCACGATCAGAACAAAGATAATAACATAAGAGAGACAGAAATAAAATCTCAAATCTCAGAATTGTCCAACATTAAAATTAAGTTCAACATCCAGAAAAGCCACCAGGCTAAAGGAAAGAGTCTAAAGGCCCAGAACAAGGCCAACAAGGACAAACATAAACAGAGTATTGGTGCCACGTACCGACAACAAAAACAGTCTAACACGAAGAACATAAGCAGCCTCTACGACTGATCGCCCGTGTCCTTGTACTCCTCAACGAACGCAGGCTCTGACTCAGCGTCAGCAAACACCACGTCCTCCGCAGCACTCTCAGGCTCGGGATCTAACATGTGTCACCCAAAAGAGTAAAGGGGCACATGTCAGCAAGTCTAACGAGACTTGAGTAAGGAAACGAAAGTGAAGGCAAACTAGCAACCTAGCAGTTCTAGTAAGAAGCGTAACATGGAAAGTATAGTATGGAAGTGACAAGTAAAGGGAAGTACAAGTAGCAAGTAGCAAGTAGGGCATGGATAACATGTTTTACAAGTAAAAACATGGACACGTACAAGTCAAGTAGTTCACGTCAAGTGAACACGTCAAGTAAACACGTCAAATAAACACGTCAAGTAAACAAGTTGTGCACAGAGATTTCGTCTGCTGGCTAAAGTGGCTGATCGGGCCAACTCGTAAGCTCAAGTGACCGCTTATCCCTACCCCTCCACGTGTATCGAGCCAGGACATTACCCCCGAACACGGAATGCTCACTTCTGGATCACGAGCCAGGAAGTGTTTTTGACACGTATGGCGTAGGGTTATGCCTGCAACGCAGGTGCCTAGCCGGAAACAAGTAGATCGGGCATTGGCTTTCAACCAACACACGTGGCCCGCTTCTGGAACACGAGCCAGGAAACACAAGTATTGTAGCGTGTGCTACGAATGCGACATTCAACATGGATAGCATGGATGACAATTAATTCGCATACCGTTAATTAAAATTAAACATGACATGGTAGTACTTATGCAACATGATAAATGACGGGTATAGCTTTGTTGTCAAGCTAGATCCTGAAATTGGCCTAGGCGAGTATCATTTCGTCGCCTAGTCTCTTTTATGCCTACAACAAGCAAATGGCCTAACACATGGCCCAAAACCCTAAGTGGCAAGTTTCACTTGCCTAGCCCCGAGGATGACGATCACGAAGGTTCATCTCACAAACGCTAATCTACGGGGAAAGTCGCTGTTATGGAGAAACAATCATCAAAACAACATCCATTTATATTAGGGTTTCAAAATATCAAATGTGGGTGATGAAAATATTAAAGGTTCGAACACTACCGTAGGAAGCGGAAGATCGATGCCGAGCAAGCACGGCAACGGAAGAAACGATCCGGGGAACTAGGGTTCAGATCTGGAAATGGGGAGAAATCAGGAGAAATGGGGTTTTGGGGATTTTGGGGGTTTTCCGGCGGTCTAGAGGTGATGGCCGGCCTAAATGGAGAGGGAGAGGGGCTCTTGATGAAGGAGGAAGGCTAGGGGAAGATGGATGATGATTTGGAGAAGAAGGAGGCTCAGGAGAAATGAAAGAAGAAAGAAAAACATTTGGGGGGTTTAAATAGGAAACGTCGGCTGCTGGGCAAACCCTAGGTTTACGACAACAATTAGTCGGTCAAAGAAGGGTTGTTGACCGACTAGTTCAACAACTAGTCGGTCGGTCGACCAACTATGACCGACTAAAATCAAGCATCGAAAAAGAGAATAAATCTAGGTAGTGAGTTAGTCGGTCTGTGAAGGCCCGTCGACCGACTAGTTTGCAACCTAGTCGGTCGGTGAGTGTTTATTGACCGACTAACGATAAACAGTTACTTAGGTAAAATTTATTAAAGGAACTAGTCGGTCTGAGAGCAAGTTCTGACCGACTAGTTTCACATCTAGTCGGTCGGTGAGTGTTCTTAGACTGACTAAGAGTAAACAGTAACTCCTGTACAATTGATTCATTGAACTAGTCAGTTCCAGTAGAGTTCCTGACTGACTAGATCTCAATCTAGTCGGTTGGTCCCCCTTCTTGAACCAACTAAAGTGCACAAAAAGTGCTGAAATGAAGCGCGAAGCTTCGGGAATATTTCTACGGCTTCTAGAATCAACCTATCTCTAAGATATGAGCGATATGAAGCTCGTCACGAGTGACTTACTCCAAAACTCAACGATCTAAGGAAGAAGCTAGAAAATCACAACGAAATGAACGAGAACGAAAGCTACGGAGATGGAAAACCACACTTAGGGAGAAAATCCGCCAAAACACATATATAATATAGATAATCCAAATACATGAGAAACCAGTCGTTACATCCTCCCCAACTTAAGAAAAATTCCGTCCTGGACATTCTAATGACACAGAAAACGAAGCAGATTAGACTCATAGCTTATGACTCGGATGTCGAACTTAGTTTCTTGGACATTCTAATATTATTATCGTTATTCCGATATTCGCAGTTACAAAAGAGAGACCTGCATGGGCCACCAACAAAACCTGTCATGCCCCGCTTCCCTAAAATGAAGGCGAAACGTGAGAAGGTCCGCACAGACGTGGAGCTGTGAAGCCACACACCTGATAAGCATCAATAAATTTAAATGCAGGTCCATGTAACCATGATCAGAACAAAAATAATAACACAAGAGAGACAGAAATAAAATCTCAAATCTCAGAATTGGCCAACATTAAAATTAAGTTCAACATCCAGAAAAGCCACCAGGCTAAAGGAAAGAGTCTAAAGGCCCAGAACAAGGCCAACAAGGACAAACATAAACAGAGTATTGGTGCCACGCACCGACAACAAAAACAGCCTACACGAAGAACACAAGTAGCCTCTACGACTGATCGCCCGTGTCCTCGTACTCCTCAACGAACGCAGGCTCTGACTCAGCGTCAGCAAACACCACGTCCTCCGTAACACTCTCAGGCTCGGGATCTAACATGTGTCATCCAAAAGAGTAAAGGGGCACATGTCAGCAAGTATAACGAGACTTGAGCAAGGAAACGAAAGTTAAGGCAAACTAGCAACCTAGCAGTTCTAGTAAGATGCGTAACATGGAAAGTATAGTATGGAAGTGACAAGTAAAGGGAAGTACAAGTAGCAAGTAGCAAGTAGGGCATGGATAACATGTTTTACAAGTAAAAACACGGACACGTACATGTCAAGTAGTTCACGTCAAGTGAACACGTCAAGTAAACACGTCAAGTAAACACGTCAAGTAAACAAGTTGTGCACAGAGATTTCGTCTGCTGGCTAGAGTGGCTGATCGGGCCAACTCGTAAGCTCAGGTGACCGCTTATCCCTTCCCCTCCATGTGTATCGAGCCAGGGCATTACCCCCGAACACGGAATGCTCGCTTCTGGATCACGAGCCAGGAAGTGTTTTTGACACGTATGGCGTAGGGTTATGCCTGCAACGTAGGTGCCTAGCCGGAAACAAGTAGATCGGGCATTGGTTATCAACCAACACACGTGGCCCGCTTCTGGAACACGAGTCAAGAAACACAAGTATTGTAGCGTGTGCTACGAATGGACATTCAACATGGATAGCATGAATGACAATTAATTCGCGTACCGTTAATTAAAATTAAACAGGACATGGTAGTACTTATGCAACATGATAAATGACGGGTCTAGCTTTGTTGTCAAGCTAGATCCTGAAGTTGCGCCTAGGCGAGTATCATTTCGTCGCCTAGTCTCTTTTACGCCTACAACAAGCAAATAGCCTAACACATGGCCCAAAACCCTAAGTGGCAAGTTTCACTTGCCTAGCACCGAGGATGACGATCACGAAGTTTCGTCTCACAAACGCTAATCTACGGGGAAAGTCGCTGTTATGGAGAAACAATCATTAAAACAACATCCATTTATATTAGGGTTTCAAAATTTCAAATGTGGGTGATGAAAATATTAAAGGTTCGAACACTACCGTAGGAAGCGGAAGATCGATACCTAGCAAGCACGGCAACGGAAGAAACGATCCGGGGAACTAGGGTTCAGATCTGGAAATGGGGAGAAAATCTGGAGAAATGGGGTTTTGGGGATTTTGTCGGTTTTCCGGCGGCCTAGAGGTGATGGCCGGCCTAAATGGAGAGGGAGAGGGGCTCTTGATGAAGGAGGAAGGCTAGGGGAAGATGTATGATGATTTGGGGAAGAAGGAGGCTCAGGAGAAATGAAAGAAGAAAGAAAAATGTTTGGGGGGTTTAAATAGGAAACGTCGGCGGCTGGGCAAACCCTAGGTTTACGACAGCGATTAGTCGGTCAAAGAAGGGTTGTTGACCGACTAGTTCAACAACTAGTCGGTCGGTCGACCAACTATGACCGACTAAAATCAAGCATCGAAAAAGAGAATAAATCTGGGTAGTGAGTTAGTCGGTCTGTGAAGGCCCGTCGACTGACTAGTTTGCAACCTAGTCGGTCGATGAGTGTTCATTGACCGACTAACGATAAACTGTAACTTAGGTAAAATTTATTAAAGGAACAAGTCGGTCTGAGAGCAAGTTCTAACCGACTATTTTCACATCTGTCGGTCGGTGAGTGTTCTTAGACCGACTAAGAGTAAACAGTAACTCTTGTACAATTGATTCAATGAACTAGTCGGTTCCAGTAGAGTTCCTGACTGACTAGATCTCAATCTAGTCGGTTGGTCCCCCTTCTTGAACCAACTAAAGTGCACAAAAAGTGCTGAAATGAAGCGCGAAGCTTCGGGAAGATTTCTACGGCTTCTAGGATCAACCTATCTCTAAGATATGAGCGATATGAAGCTCGTCACGAGTGACTTACTCCAAAACTCAACGATCTAAGGAAGAAGCTAGAAAATCACAACGAAACGAACGAGAACGAAAGCTACGGAGATGGAAAACCACACTTAGGGAGAAAATCCGCCAAAACACATATATAATATAGATAATCCAAATACATGAGAAACCAGTCGTTACATCCTCCCCAACTTAAGAAAAATTCCGTCCTCGGAATTTCCCAACACTCACGTGTCCGGGAACAAAAGTGGGTAGCGCTCTCGCATCTCATCCTCATTCTCCCAAGTAGACTCTCCTGGCGAGCCGTGTCGCCACATCACCCTCACAAGATTGACAACCTTGTTCCGGAGCAACTTCTGACGCATGTCCAAAATCTGCACTTGCAGCTGGTCATACGTCATATCAGGGCAAACGGTAATCTCCGAGAAATCCACATCATGAGATGGATCGCTAATGTATCGACGAAGCTGCGACACATGGAAAACATTGTGAACTCCTTCCAAAGATGGCTGTAAGGCAAAGCGGTAGGCTACCTCGCCAACTCTCTCCAGAATGTCAAACGGTCCAATATATCGCGGGCTCAACTTCCCTCGCTTCCCAAAGCAAATCACACCATGATTCGGGTAAATCTTCAGGAACACATGGTCGCCCAGCTGAAACTCCAAAGGACGGCGTTTAGCATCCGCCCAATGCTTAAAACGGTCCTGAGCAATCCTCAACCTCTCCCGAATGTTCCTGACAACATCCATGGCCTCCACAATCATCTCAGGTCCCAACAGCTCCCGATCACCAACGTCATCCCAACTCAATGGTGATCGACATTTCCTCACATAAAGAGCGGTGAAAGGCGCCATGCCAATACTCGCCTGGAAGCTGTTGTTGTAGGAAAACTCTACCAGATGTAGATGGTCCTCCCACGAACCCTTGAAATCCAACATGCACGCCCTCAGCATGTCCTCCAAGATCTGAATCGTCCTCTCGGACTGGCCATCCGTCTGCAGATGGTACGCCGTGCTGAAACTCAGACGCGTACCCAAACTCTTCTGCAAACTCTGCCAGAACTGAGATGTGAACCTCGTGTCTCTGTCCGACACGATACTCACGGGGACTCCGTGATGTCGTACGACCTCCTGCACGATTCACGCTACATCACTATTTGAACTAGGAAAAGGAAATTGAAACGGAGAGTAAACGAATTTACCTCAATGTATCTCCTCGCTAGCGCCTCAGTGGACTGTCCCACTCGGAATGGGATAAAGTGCACAGATTTGGTCAATCTATCTACGATCACCCAAATCGCGTCATTCTGCTTCGGACTCCGAGGTAGTCCAGTCACAAAATCCATAGTGATGTGTTGCCATTTCCACTCCGGAATCGGAAGCGGTTGTAGCAACCCTGCCGTACGCTGATGCTCCGCCTTCACTTACTGGCAAACCAAACACTTGGCTACACTTCGAGCCACACTCCTCTTCATACCATGCCACCAAAAATTCAGACGAAGATCCTTGTACATCTTGGTCCCACCAGGATGCACAGAATACGGCGAACTGTGTGCCTCCACCAACAACTCCTATCTAATATCCACAGCTGGCACACACAACCTAGCTCCAAACCTCAGCGAGCCATCCTCATGAATCAAAAAGTCAGTCCGCAGATCGGCTTCTACCTGCCCCCGAATCTTCACCAGCTTCGGATCTCCAGCCTGGCCAGCCTTGATCCGATCCACAATCGTCGACTGAATCTGCATACTCATCAACGTAGAAGCCTCCCTAGGAAGAACAATCTCAAATCCAGACTCGCAAAAATCCTGCTGCAATCTCCACTGCGAGGTCAAAATCATCACCGCTGGAAGCCTACTCAGCGCATCAGGAACCACATTCACCTTGCCAGGGTGATACTGCAAATCAATCTCATAATCTGCCATGAGCTCCAACCATCGATGTTGTCGCATGTTGAGCTCCTTCTGAGTAAAAATATACTTCAAGCTTTTGTGATCGGTGAAGATCTTCACTTTCTCACTCAGCAGGAAGTGCCTCCAAATCTTGAGCACAAACACGACAGCAGCCAACTCCAAATCGTGCGTCGGGTAATTCTTCTCATGAGTCTTGAGCTGACGTGAAGCATACACCACAACATGCCCGTGCTGATGCAACACACAACCGAGACCCTTGCCAGAAGCATCGCAAAAGATCTCAAATCTGTCGCTGTGATCAGGCACAACAAGAATAGGGGCAGTCGTCAATCTCTCCCGCAGAACACCGAAGGCATTCTCACAATCACCCGACCAAACAAAAGGCACATCCTTCCGCGTCAATCTGGTCATCGGCTCAGCAATACGAGAAAAGTCCTTAATGAAGCGCCGATAGTAACCAGCAAGTCCAAGGAAACTCCGGATCTCAGACGCTGACTGCGGAACAGGACACTCTCTGATGGCCTTGATCTTCTCGGGATCCACTGAAATACCATCTCCAGTCACCACATGCCCAAGAAAAGCAACTCTGTCCAGCCAAAACTCGCACTTCGAAAACTTAGCATACAAACGATGCCTCCTTAAAATCTCCAACACCGCCCTCAAGTGCGATGCATGCTCCTCCTCCGACTTAGAATAGATCAGAATGTCGTCAATAAAGATAACGACAAACTTATCTAAAAATTCGTAGAAAATCAGGTTCATCAAATTCATGAAAACTGCAGGTGCATTGGTTACACCGAAGGGCATAACCACAAACTCGTAGTGTCCATACTTCATCCTGAACTCTGTCTTCGGAACATCTTCCTTCTTCACCTTCAGCTGATGATAACCACTCCTTAGATCAAACTTCGAAAACACCCTCGAACCTCCAAGCTGATCAAAAATATCATCGATACGAGGCAACGTGTATTTATTCTTGATGGTCACCGCATTCAGCTCCCGATAGTCCACGCACATGCGACGCGAACCATCCTTCTTCTTCACCAGCAGCACCGGTGCTCCCCACGGAGACACACTAGGATTGACATAACCCTTCTGCAAAAGCTCATCCATCTGCTTCCGCAATTCCTCCAACTTAGCAGGATCCATACGATATGGCACCTTTGAAATCGGCTGCGCTCCCGGAACAAGATCAATCGAAAACTCCAGAGCTCGATCGGGTGGCAACCCAGACATCTCCTCGGGGAAGACGTCATCGAAGTCCCGCATAACCGCTGGCCTCGCCAGCTCCATGTGCATAGCCACAAACTCCACCGACCTGGCCCGAAATCTGACTGGACCAAGCGAACTGCTACCTCGGCTGAACTCAAATACTGGATGTCCAGGAATCTCGAACACCACCTTCTTCCTCTGACAGTCGATTGTAGCATAGAAGCTCGCAAGCCAATCCATCCCAAGGACCGCATCATAGTTGATGATGTCGTGGACAATGAAATCAGCGTAAAGCTCATGTCCACAAACCACCAACGGGAAAGAATTGCAACCACGATGCACCGAGACCACGCCATTCCCTGTAATGATACTCCAACTCTTGGAAAGAGGGGACGTCGACAAGGAATGTTTCTCCACGAAGCGCCGCGCCAAAATGCACATCGATGCACCTGAGTCAAAGAGGACTCGTGCAGGAAATGTGCACACCAAAATCACACCTAACAAGCAATTTAACAATCAAATCCTATTCTAGAAACCAATCATATGCAAACAACCAAACATAATCTAACAATTAAAACTAGCTAGAAAAGTAACAGCTAGATTGAGGATTACCTGCGATAACCTCATCCACAGCCTCGCTCTCCACAGCGGTCATCAGAAAAGCCTGCTTCCTTGGCGGAAAAGCCTGCTGAAAAGCATGCCTCTATGGAACAAGAGCTGCTCCACGTCCAGCAGGAATAGACGCTCTCTGCTGCAACGGCTGTGCTGCAACAGGTGCCTTCCAAGGCTGCTTCGACCTCGGACAATCCTTCATGGTATGGGTAGGATCTCCACAGACAACACACTGGCCCAGGAATCTCCTACACTGATCTTTGATATGCCCGATCTTACCGCAGAAATGGCAAGTCTTCTGAATAGGCCCTCCTGGCCTCTTGAACTGAACTGGCTGGTTGGGCCTGAACCCCGGCCTGACCACAGCCCTGGCCTGCTCCACAGGCCTCTTCCCAGCTCCAGCAACATGTTCCCTCCTCTGGCTCAGGTTCAGCTCCTGCCTCCTTGCAGTGACCAGAACCTTCTGATAAGAGTCCAGATCAGAGGAAGACATAAAACTCTGAAGCTCCAAAGCAAGTCCCTGCAGAAACCTCTGAGCCCTTGCATCAGCATCCTGCACCATCTTTGGTGCGAACCGACTCAGCCTAGTGAACTCTTGGTGGTACTGGTCCACCGACGAGCTCCCCTGCTTCAGCTCAATAAAGCGCTGCAGCATCTCCTTCCTAGCAGCCTTAGGAAAGAACTCCTCATCAAACCTGGACTTAAAGGTAGCCCAAGCTATCGGCTCCACCAACATCTTCTCTTCCGCATCCCACCAGTTCTGAGCATTATCCTTGAGCTGCCTCTTCGCCAAATCAACCCATCCAGCCGGGCTGATCTTGGCCATCTTCAAATTATCCTCTATATTCCGAATCCACTCATCGGCAGCTAGAGGACCCTCAGACCCATCAAAATAAGCGGGACCTAGCTCCCGAAACTGCTTCGCTCCCAGCTCGGAGCGAGGGGTATCCTGGATTGCCCGAGCAGCTAGAGCACCTGGAGCATTCTGGACTTGCAGGAGCACGCCCTGCTGCACATGCATCATCTGAAGCATCATCTGCATCATCTCCCCACTGGTGGGCTCCCGCTCAGGCTCCTCGTCATGAGGGGGCGCACTACCACCACCACGGGTAAATCGCCTTCATGCCATCTAATGACACAGAAAACGAAGCAGATTAGACTCATAGCTTATGACTCGGATGTCGAACTTAGTTTCATGGACATTCTAATATTATTATCGTTATTCCGATATTCGCAGTTACAAAAGAGAGACCTGCATGGGCCACCAACAAAACCTGTCATGCCCCGCTTCCCTAAAATGAAGGCGAAACGTGAGAAGGTCCGCACAGACGTGGAGCTGTGAAGCCACACACCTGATAAGCATCAATAAATTTAAATGCAGGTCCATGTAACCATGATCAGAACAAAAATAATAACACAAGAGAGACAGAAATAAAATCTCAAATCTCAGAATTGGCCAACATTAAAATTAAGTTCAACATCCAGAAAAGCCACCAGGCTAAAGGAAAGAGTCTAAAGGCCCAGAACAAGGCCAACAAGGACAAACATAAACAGAGTATTGGTGCCACGCACCGACAACAAAAACAGCCTACACGAAGAACACAAGTAGCCTCTACGACTGATCGCCCGTGTCCTCGTACTCCTCAACGAACGCAGGCTCTGACTCAGCGTCAGCAAACACCACGTCCTCCGTAACACTCTCAGGCTCGGGATCTAACATGTGTCATCCAAAAGAGTAAAGGGGCACATGTCAGCAAGTATAACGAGACTTGAGCAAGGAAACGAAAGTTAAGGCAAACTAGCAACCTAGCAGTTCTAGTAAGATGCGTAACATGGAAAGTATAGTATGGAAGTGACAAGTAAAGGGAAGTACAAGTAGCAAGTAGCAAGTAGGGCATGGATAACATGTTTTACAAGTAAAAACACGGACAAGTACATGTCAAGTAGTTCACGTCAAGTGAACATGTCAAGTAAACACGTCAAGTAAACACGTCAAGTAAACAAGTTGTGCACAGAGATTTCGTCTGCTGGCTAGAGTGGCTGATCGGGCCAACTCGTAAGCTCAGGTGACCGCTTATCCCTTCCCCTCCATGTGTATCGAGCCAGGGCATTACCCCCGAACACGGAATGCTCGCTTCTGGATCACGAGCCAGGAAGTGTTTTTGACACGTATGGCGTAGGGTTATGCCTGCAACGTAGGTGCCTAGCCGGAAACAAGTAGATCGGGCATTGGCTATCAACCAACACACGTGGCCCGCTTCTGGAACACGAGTCAAGAAACACAAGTATTGTAGCGTGTGCTACGAATGGACATTCAACATGGATAGCATGAATGACAATTAATTCGCGTACCGTTAATTAAAATTAAACAGGACATGGTAGTACTTATGCAACATGATAAATGACGGGTCTAGCTTTGTTGTCAAGCTAGATCCTGAAATTGCGCCTAGGCGAGTATCATTTCGTCGCCTAGTCTCTTTTACGCCTACAACAAGCAAATAGCCTAACACATGGCCCAAAACCCTAAGTGGCAAGTTTCACTTGCCTAGCACCGAGGATGACGATCACGAAGTTTCGTCTCACAAACGCTAATCTACGGGGAAAGTCGCTGTTATGGAGAAACAATCATTAAAACAACATCCATTTATATTAGGGTTTCAAAATTTCAAATGTGGGTGATGAAAATATTAAAGGTTCGAACACTACCGTAGGAAGCGGAAGATCGATACCGAGCAAGCACGGCAACGGAAGAAACGATCCGGGGAACTAGGGTTCAGATCTGGAAATGGGGAGAAAATCTGGAGAAATGGGGTTTTGGGGATTTTGTCGGTTTTCCGGCGGCCTAGAGGTGATGGCCGGCCTAAATGGAGAGGGAGAGGGGCTCTTGATGAAGGAGGAAGGCTAGGGGAAGATGTATGATGATTTGGTGAAGAAGGAGGCTCAGGAGAAATGAAAGAAGAAAGAAAAACGTTTGGGGGGTTTAAATAGGAAACGTCAGCGGCTGGGCAAACCCTAGGTTTACGACAGCGATTAGTCGGTCAAAGAAGGGTTGTTGACCGACTAGTTCAACAACTAGTCGGTCGGTCGACCAACTATGACCGACTAAAATCAAGCATCGAAAAAGAGAATAAATCTGGGTAGTGAGTTAGTCGGTCTGTGAAGGCCCGTCGACTGACTAGTTTGCAACCTAGTCGGTCGATGAGTGTTCATTGACCGACTAACGATAAACTGTAACTTAGGTAAAATTTATTAAAGGAACAAGTCGGTCTGAGAGCAAGTTCTGACCGACTAGTTTCACATCTGTCGGTCGGTGAGTGTTCTTAGACCGACTAAGAGTAAACATTAACTCTTGTACAATTGATTCAATGAACTAGTCGGTTCCAGTAGAGTTCCTGACTGACTAGATCTCAATCTAGTCGGTTGGTCCCCCTTCTTGAACCAACTAAAGTGCACAAAAAGTGCTGAAATGAAGCGCGAAGCTTCGGGAAGATTTCTACGGCTTCTAGGATCAACCTATCTCTAAGATATGAGCGATATGAAGCTCGTCACGAGTGACTTACTCCAAAACTCAACGATCTAAGGAAGAAGCTAGAAAATCACAACGAAACGAACGAAAACGAAAGCTACGGAGATGGAAAACCACACTTAGGGAGAAAATCCGCCAAAACACATATATAATATAGATAATCCAAATACATGAGAAACCAGTCGTTACACGTATATTTCACAAGATACGGAAATATACGTCAGCGAGGGTCACTCGACAAGATTTAGAAAGTTAAGAAAGTATGACCCTCGGCAAGGTTTTCAAAGTCGAATTCATGGCAATAAAGAGTGACATGATACGGTTGCAGTAATTAAAGCATGGAGGCATGAGAAACGTGTGAGTATAGCAATTATGGCGTACAGAGTAGTAAGCATAGCAATTGTAGTGTGCAAAGTAAACGTCAAGTGCGTAAAGTAGTGGCATGACAAGTGTAGTGTGCAAAGTAGTAGCAAGTGTAGTGAGTAAAGCAGTAGCATGGCAATTGGAGTGAGTAAAGCAGTAGCATGGCAATTTTATTAAAGGCGATAACATGGTATTTTTATTAAAAGGAAAATAACAGCAGTTTAAATGTTAAGCAGTTGTCAAACTAATTAATAGAAAGCTATCGCAGTTTTGTATGTTAACACGTCCGCATTTCCATTTCAATCAATTCGATAGTGTGTGCAAGTTTGTGACTAAGGTTTACGTCGTTAGACGGCTAGTAAGTGGATCTACCTTCAGGTGCCCCAAGAGTTAGTCCATTTACTACCGGCTTGTGCCCGCGAACCCAACCCCACCCCAAGTGTACTTTATTGTCTGGACCACGAGCCAGATACAGCCAACCGAGCCATCAGGAGTTATAGTGCTGGCACAAGCCAGAGTAGCCAAACATGCCATTTGTTCTATGATTTGCCAAACAGGCCGCATGTTCTATGATTTGCCAAACCTGCCAGCAAGTCTATGTGTAGCCAACCAGCCAGCAAGTCTATGGTGTGTCTTCTGCAATGCATTAATCAATTAACATGTCCGCACACACGCACACGCAGATTGCTATCTCACAATACACGAAAGTAAACACACGATGTTTGATGTCACATTCTGATGAAACAATATTTTAAATAAGGAAAAGTGCACATTGCATATCGGAATATCTCAATTTAAAACAATCAAATGCAGCGGTTATAAAACATGAAAAAGGTACACTTGCCTGTTCTGACGATTTAGGGTGTCCAGATGATCACAACGAGATGCGTGGTTCATCTGCGAGGTTGGATTTACAATATTAAGTTAACAGTCTTTAATCAACAAAATTAGTTATCACAACCATTGTTTACATTATTTGGACAACTAGTATGTCAACTAGTTGTTGATTGGATACAAATTCAAGTATTCATTAAAGTATTCTAATATAAACATATATAATTACTAAATATAATACACTAACTTATAAATGTGTACGTACTGGAAGTTACGTACTTAGGCTAACATTAATAGTACTAATACCTTAATAACTAATACTAAGTATTATCACAAGGTCATAGTTTAAAAGTATAAAAGTAATTAATAAAACTAATTCATTAGTAAGTTAATCCTGATATACCTTAACTTGCTAACATTTAATACATAGAACTCTCTCTCTCTCTCACATGTCTTCGTTTCCCCATTCTTTCTTCCTTCCTGATCCAGAGGGGGTTTCAAGGAGCTCGGTTAGTGCACAGGGCAGATCGGCGGCAGATCTGGGATCCTCGAGCGGTAAGGTGGAGGCGCGAGGGGATTCAGGCGGTGGGGGATCCGATCCGGCGGTGGCGGCAGCTCGTCGGTCTGCAGCGGGTATCGGAGATGGGGAGTCGTCGGCTTGTGATAGGAGAGAGGCGAGGTCGACGCTTGGAGTTGGGGATCGGGTGAAGTCGAAGGGGTCGCCTGGGGTTAGGAAAGGAGTAGGCAAATGGAACGGGGAGCACGGCGGTTGTTGCGAGTGGAGGAGGGGTGCCGCGGCATCGGAACTGGCAGAGGGCTTGCAGACGGCGGGTTCTGCAGGTCGGTGATTCGACCGAAAGAGGGTGTGGGTGGCTGATATAGGGAGGAGGCGAGTTTGTGGGTCGGGGCTCTTAGGGGTCCGGCGGGCGGTCCGAGAATGGGAGGGCTGTGCTATGATGGGGTTTGGTACGGTGGTGAGGGGAGGTCGACGCGGACTGAGGTGAGGTTGTGGGCTGAAGGACGGGACACCGCCGGTCTGGGGTCGGGGCGGTGAACAGGGGAGGGGAGAGGAGAGACAGGGGAGAGGGGGCTGAGAGAGGGGAGGCACGGATACGGGGCGATGCTGGCTTCAGTAGGCAGAGGAGGGGAGATCGGAGCTGGGCGATGGGGCGCCTGAGAAAGGGGAGGCTGATTGGTGGGGGAGAGAGGAGCAAAATGGCAGGGTGGTGTCGAGCTGGACAAAGGAGGGGTGCTGGGTTCAGAGAGGACTGGTGTTGCGGTGAAGCAGGGCAATTTGGAAGGTCGCCAGAGATCGTAAGGGGGTCACCGAGAGTGGGAGGGGTAGTGCGGTTGTCGAACTCGGGGTCAAGCTGAAGGCTGGACGGGTGATGCGGCGATGGGAACGACCTTGGCATGGCTGAGGGTGGGTTTGAATGGAGGTGGCGGCGTTGGCTGGTGCGGATGGAAGGGATGGAAGGAGATGGGGTCGGGGCGTTCGCTGATGGTTGCGGGTTGCGGGCTTTCGATTAGAGGTTGCAGCGGGTTGAGGGAGAGTAGAAGGCGGGAGGTTCTGCGGCCACGAGGATTTCCAGCGTGGGGGAACAGATCTGAGGCGGCATGGGGTCGGGTTCGTGGCCGGACGTGGGGGTGATGTGTGGCCTGGAAATGGCGAGAGGAGCAGAGGTGACTGTGGGCAGGGTTGAGAGGTCGCCTGAGAGGGGAGGTATGGTTGACAGGGGCTCGTCGGAAGGGGAGATGGCAGTTGCCACGAGGAGTTTGAGGGCTCTGAGTTGGAAAGGTGGTGGCCGTGGCTGGTCGACGGTGACGGAAAGGAGGTGAGACGTAGCAGCGATGCTCGTCGGACTGGCGTGGTGCTGGGCATGTTCGGAGGTGAGGCGAGGGTGGAGGCTTGGGAAGGAGACGGCTGTCCTAGGGTTAATAAAAGAAAGAAATTCTTTTGCATGGGTTTTGCAAAGGAGGGTGATGTTACAAATGATGGGTTGCTTGGGCTTTTTAAGGGGAGAAAGAATTGCAGTGTACTGGTGTTTTTAAAATGAGAAGAGGTGAGATGTCCTCTTAATTTTATGTAGAGTAGGCTATATGGAGAGAGAGGGATAACGTGGGGAAGGTTGCTGAGAACGTGGGGGATAGCGGAGAAATAGGACGTGGTTATAAATGTAGAAAGATATTAATAAAAGATTTATTAGGAAAATTAAAAACAAATGTAATTCAGTAGTTGAATACAATAATAATGAGGTTTAATTACAGAATAATGCCAAATTATTTATAGTCTTTATTAGAATTAAAATAGGAAAGTTTGAATAACAGTATTAATAAGGAGAGATTAATGGGTTTAGAAAATTAGGAAGGTTTTTGAAATGAACAGTTTTTAAAATAAATAAAAATGGATTTGTTTTAAATAATTTTTATTAGGGAATTTAAAGACTAAGATAATAAGGAAGTTTGAATCATTCTAATAATAAGAGAGGATAATGGGTACTGATGAGGGATTATTACCAAAATAATTATAGTTTTAATTAGGATTTAAAAGAGAGTTTTTAAACGAATTTGAATTTGAATTTTTGAAAACATTTGAATTTTGAAAACTTAAAACAATAATAACAAATTTAAATAAATTAACCTAATGCACGTATACTAATGAGACTGACACATCAAGGATAATATGAGATTATTATAAATGAAATTAAGGGTTGGATATGATTTAGATATATTAGGATTAATCCATTTAGGTTAAGATCTGATTCGGAAAATCTGACTAGTTTAGATATGATTCGGTTAGTCCGTTCGATCAATACATATATCCAGATGATAAATTTGGTTGGGATCTTTTGATATTTACAATTTCGATTTGATCAGGAATGAGATTTGATTCGGAGAATTGTTAAGATTCTTTTAAGATTTGATTCAGGAAAAACCATTTAGTTAAAATAACTTGAATTTGAATCTGTTTTCGCAAATCAACTTAGTTAAGATTAGAATGATTGGGATGATCTGACAAGATGTTGAGATCAGGATCAAATTTGATTGGATGATCTTTTACGATAGGATTAGGTTAAATAATTTATTCTATTACGACATCTTGATTAGAAAGGTCGATTCGGTTAGGATAATTGGATTCATTTGATTTGTTTTACTAAGATTACGATTCAGATTCATTAGGATTCGGTAGATTGAGATATAAAACCAATTAGAATTTGGATTAGAAAGTTGATTTCTTTAAGATGTTTAGATTTGGTCTAGATTTGATCAAGACAAGATTCTAGGGATCATCTGATTAGGATAATTAGATTATTACGATCTCACCCAAGCAACAACATCAACCAAAAATTAAAGAAGTTATAAACGCGATCGCTAAGTCGTGTTTCGAGCTATAATAAATGCAACCATATATATAATTAATCCAATAAATCACTATACTAATGAAATACGTACGAAAATTACGTATAGATAGAAACAGGCCGTTACAACCGCCGAGCATGACCTCGATGTTGTCTTTTTCCTCTACCAAGAAACTCATCTTTGCTTGCGTCTCCACTTCTTTGCTCGAGGGCCTCATCCACGGTGCCAATGAAATTGTTGGTTTCTTGACAGCGGTCCCCATGGAGACTCAGGCAGAAGAGGCGAGCATGGAGACATCCGAGCCTTGGTATGACAATCTTGGTGGGGTGTTCTCAAGCTTCGTGCTTGAAGATCAGTCGGAACTGGGTCGGAAGATCACCAGTAGGACGAGGACGAGAACCGATCAGAGGATAGCTCCGTCGTCCAGACACCCCCGTCAGTCGGACGAGCTCGGCTTGGACGAATTCCCACCAGAGGGAAGCTTGATCAAATGAGT
This sequence comes from Scilla litardierei, assembly GCA_030789695.1. NCBI lineage: Eukaryota > Viridiplantae > Streptophyta > Magnoliopsida > Asparagales > Asparagaceae > Scilla > Scilla litardierei. The sequence goes on from CM061141.1 coordinate 163,447,223, forward strand.
ACGGTCGGCGGAGCTCAGATCTGATGAGATCTTGGTCAGTCGAACATCCCCGTCGGTCGGACGCCTTCATCGGACGAGTCCCAATCTGAGGAGAGCTCGGTCGATATGCTGGTCCGTCAGCTTTGCCTTAGGGCATCGATCACCGAAGAAGATCGAGGCGGGGCTGTGATCCCCCTCCCCGTGCCGCCCGGCGACTACATTTGGCTCCAGGAGATTCTTCAGATATGTTCGGACATGGAGTTCACCGGATGATCGGACTTCAAACCCCGTCGCCTGACGATGGGGCTACGGCCTCCAATTTGCCACTGACCGATCGGCCATGGGGATTTGACTCTAACCTATCGTCGCTCGGATTCACCCGTCGTTAGTCGCTGATGTAGGGATCCTCGCCGCCGGCACTCAGGCAAATGGGGTTTGCCCCTATCTGCTACCGTTCAAGCCGTCAGGGCTTTGCCCCTTGACCGATTGACCCTGGGGACTTGGCCGTTGCCTTTCATCGGCCGTAGGGGTTCCGCCACTTCCATGCGAGGTTTCAACATTCGTCGATTAGCCGAGGGGTTTCGCCACAACCCATGCTCAGGCCATAGGGTTAGACTGACCCGTGCGATGACTGGCTAATGGGATCTGAGGAGGCTTCACCCACCAACAAGAGGGTCGTCCGACGATGATGCTCAGCAAGGGGCTGCGACCCCCTCCCCCTATGGATCTTTCCATTGCTTTGCGGTGGTGCTCTCCTGGTCTGGATGCCGCCAACGATTAGACAAGGGATTCGACGCCTCCGTCGACTTGCCGTGGGGCTACGACTCCGCAGAACCGTGGGGCTGCGACTCCACAGGGCTCGTCCCCATCGATTGATCTGCCCTCCTCGGCGATTAGGATATATGTTGGTTGAGTTCAGTTGTTTCACCTCTTCGACTCATGAAGGGAGCTTGATTGATCCAGATGGTTGATAAAGAATTACCATCTAGGGCTTTAAAGTCTTCTCCCCTTCAGCGATTGGCCTTTTAGGCCTTTGATTAGCAGAGCGAATCATTGTCAACGTGGTTGATGACGTGGGTATTGACTCGTTCCCACAGACGGTGCCAGTTGTTTCGGGGTGTTTTCTCACCGTTGAATTGTTGACGGAGGGTGGGAGGTCAACGTGGTCAAAAGGGGGCTTGTGGGACCTCCGGATTGGTTGAAGGCGTGTTCGCTCGGTGAGGGACGCGCAGATCCTCACGTCGGCTTGCCGAAGGGTCGCCTCGGCAAAGAGACGACCTCCTGGTGGTGGAGACGAGTGGACTCATGGACGAGGTCGCTTGGCTCCGGCTGGGAAGACGTTGAGGGGTAGCCTCGATGCTGTTGGATCTCATGGACCTGAATAGACGAGAGAGCTCGTCAGGGGGCCAGACCTTGGTTCCGACCGATTCCCCTCCAATGCCAAAGTCAGCTCTAGTCTGATAGGGGCTCGGTAGGATTGGGGTTGGTTCGTGGAGAGTCCAATCACCGATTCTAGGGCCGAGCTATGGAGGAGAAGTATGTAAAGGTGGAAGAATTTGTAAGAATTTTATGAGTACCTCCATTGTAGATCTCGGAGATCAGCCCCCTTGGGATGACGCATCTCCTTCCCCCATATAGGCGAGTTATCCCACCGTTGTGATGGGCCATGATGAGATCTTATGACCGTCATTCATGGGGGCATGCAAATGGGGAAATGTTGACCCCCATTAGTTGCACCGATTTGATGATGGGATGAATGTCATGAAGGTGGCCATGTTTGACGAGTGATGGCCATGAAGTCGGGCCATGATTGGCGAGTGATGGCCATGAATTCGGGCCATGATTGGCGAGTTATTGCCATGAAGGCGGCCGCCATAACTGGTGAGTGATGGCCATGAAGTCGGTTGCCATAATTGGCGAGTGCTCCCTCGGTTTGGGGAGCGATTTCCTCTACTACGGAAAGTGGGCCGTCTTTTGGGCATTCGTCTTAGATGGAGAAGCTCGGCCCGCCCGCGAGTGCCTTGGGCCAAAGACCAAGGACATAGCAGGTTGGTTGACTTGTCGTGGTTGACTTGGCTCCTCTGGGCCCGGTCAAAATGGTCGTTTCAGATACGAAATAGAAGTTCATTGCTGGATCTTTGGTCCTCGATGTCCTCTTAAAACTTAAAAGAAGACAGCAGCACTTGAACATTAAGCCCCCACATAACTGATTGCCGTGATTGGGAATTCAACTCAGATGTGAAGCAGTGTAACGTGTAGAGATCTACCAAAAGAAAAGTTACCTAAGCCTACCAAATTAGGAGCTGCGTTTTTGTGTGTCCAACAAATCAACTTGGTTTCGGGGAAGATTTAACTGCCTCCCCGTAACAACCCAAAAAGCTCATGGAAAAGTGATGTCTAATGTTGGTTCAGGTTTCATATATGCCCAGCTGAATCAATAATATGAGAATGATGAATCATGTGTGACCAAAGATAAGATTGTAAGGACACGGAGTGAAGGTTCTTTCAGTTACGTAGATGGACATAACAGTAACAAAAGAAAGAAAGGATGTTGGGCTTACGGTGATGACTAAAGGGCGGATTCTTGGCAGTTCAAGCATTGGCAATGGGGAGAACCCACCAACCGTTGTTTCATCAAACTTCAAGTGAGTATTTTATTCATTATTTCGGAAATTTTTAGCAATTGCTAATAACAAGAAGCGTACGATTTTGTCCTAATTCTACTCCAATTCGGACAACGAGTCAGCGTAGTGCTCTGCTCCTCACAAATACGTGCAAATTCTATTCCAACTAGGACACCTGATTCTCTATATAAACCGCTGCTCCTCCTCTCTCTGCATAAACCCATGCACATCAGAATCCAACTTAAATTTGAACAAATTTGCAGCAGACCTTGCTGATCCTCAGTGAGTTTCTATAAAACCAGCCAACGAGATGGGCTACTGGGAGGAGCACATGACATCGAACTATTCGGTAGTGTCGATCATGAAAGGGTCATCGTCATCGTCTTCTCCAGAGCAGCAGGAAGAAGAGCATCGCGTTGTGGAGAGGGTGTACCTAACAGGCAAGGGGAAAGTGTTCTGCCGGGAGACGGTTTCGGAGTCGACGAGCGTTAATGGAACAAATCATGTTGATCCGTTCATGGAGCCCGCCGACATCGACTAGAAGAACATCGACTCCCGAGTCGTCCGAGACGAGCTCTACGAGAACATCAACGCCCCCAAATGGCTCGATCTCTTGGCCCCCGACTGCTCCGCCGGCGACGACGACGCTTGGTTCTGTCGTCCCGACTGCCGACATCCGAAGACCCACGAAGACTTTATCAAATTATCACCGAGCTCAAAAGTAACCACCAATTCTCAATCAAATTCAAAAACCCGATTCCCCAATTCCGCCGATTCTACCTTTCTTGATTCCTATCAGCTGAAGAAGCCCGAGAAGTTGAATCGCCATCAGATGATGCCGCTGGGAGAAAGGGAAGGCAACGATCAGAGTTAAAAGACGGGATCTGTTATGAATAGGACCCATTGGGCCTATTGGGTATCCACCCACATGAGTACCCATTATGAATACTATATAAAGGAGGCTAGAGGTTTCCTAGCCTCAACCCTTCTCCAAATCTGTTTCTCGTTCATAACATGTTATCAGCATGATCACGCTCGTTGGAAAAGGCGGCGACACACGAGGAAGGAGATCCATCAACCGCTCAGTCTAAGAAGATCGTAATCTTCTCAACGGGGAGCGAAAAGGGCATCCTTCACCAACCGTCGTCTAGATTCCCTCGTCGAATCTAGAGGTAAAAATCAAAACTTTTTAGATCTAAACTTGCTTTTCACGTTAGATCTGCATGTTTTAGGATCAAAAAGTTTAAAAACACGGTAAAAATCACATTTTTTTAGATCAGCATGCCTAAAAACAATAAAAATCTGTTTTTTAGCGTTCTAAATCCTTGAAAAATCCGGTTTTTACCCTCCTTTGATCCAAAATCTCCGCACGCCGTAAGGCGAAACGGCGGCGCCTCACAAGCGCCGCCGGCGGCAAATAAACGCCGCGGCCATAGGCCGCGGCCTGCAGGCCACGGCCCGCCGCCGCCACGGCGGCCACGCTCTGCGTGGCCAGCCGTCGCGGCGACACGCCGCGGGCCCCCCTAGGGTTTTCCGAAACCCTAACCCTAAACGGGCCAATTTTTCGGGGGAGGCCCAATTAACCCTAATGGGTTGTTTTCATGGCCCAAAAGGCCAGAAAATTAGCTCATTTACATAAATAATTTTTCTTCTTTTATTTTTGGCCCTAAAAAGCCCAAAATAATTAAAAGAAACTTTAAAGGGTTTTAAAGTGGTAAACAAAACATTAAAATATGGATCAAAGGTGAAAGTTTTTTTTCAAAATAAATTTTTTAGCACGTCACACTCAATTTAGATTATTTAATTTAATCTTTACATGCCTGTGATATGATTATCTGCGTGGTTGTATGTTTTCAATATATTATCTGCGTGGATGTGTAAATTAGGCTATGTTTTTAGGGATCAGCCAGGTTTCCGACACTTTTTAATTTCCTGCAATTTTTCTCTTTTTTGAGTGAAATTTGTAAGTGAGTATATAAATGTAAAAAGAAGACCAGCGGAAACCAAAAAGGAGCTGAAGGCGTATGCACAAAGATGAAAGGGGCTTCTCTCTGAAGTTCCCGAGTTGGACTTATTCTTTCATGCAACTTTTTGATGTAATTTTCGGACTGTCTTTTTCTTTTCGGTGTTGGCTGGCTGATCCCCATAGTCCTAAGTTATTTTTTCATTGCTTATACATTAAATGCGTGGATGTTAACTATTTTCATGCTATGTTAATGTTACAATGAAACTGTTAAAAAGCATGCTAAAATCACTTTAATATAGTTCAACGCCTATTGCTAGACTATATACCTGCGATAAGATTTTTTTAAAATGCCTGCAGCATATAAATAACATGTGTACATCATACTTGTTTCAATTCAATTGAACATAATCTTTAGTTTAAAAAGCTTTACATTATATGTATGATGGGCTCATGATATGACGATGTTTATGACAATAAGACAATAATGATTTCAAAAAGTTTAATATCATATCCACTTTGACAAAATGAACCTGAAGTTCAAAATCAAATCAAAAGTCAACACTCTCTCTCCCTAATAAAATAAATACGATGGTTTATGCGAAAATTATAATTGCTATCTTTATAAAAGATGCACACTTTGTGGTAAACGGATATATAAGATCTATGATCTATATAATCCAATATGGACACCAGAAGTTTTCCATAATACCGCTAAACTCTTTAAAAGAGTACTCTCCTTTATTTTTACAAGGAAAGATTTTTTTTCTAGCCTTGAATATAAGCATACGCCTGAAGTCGTGGCTTAATGAATAAGTGAGAAATATATTACGCACCCACGTATTTGTTCCCCTCTGAGCATGGTAAACTGTCCACATAAAATTTGAACGACTCAAGTAAAAGGCCTGAAGCTATACTCGAGCATTCAAATAGACTTTTTAAAAGTTCCTTATTAATTAGAAAAGTGGAAGTATAAATAATTTGCTCAAACCCATGATTATGTCTCCTTAGCAAGACTAATTTTCATTGTCCTTTATAAATAAGGAATATTGAAATCAGGGTAAGTTCAGGATCAAACATGACCTGAAATAATAATAAGGAAAACTCAAAATAGGGGAAGTCTTGGATTAAATGGGAAAGGGAAGATACGATATACCTCGACATGGAGTAAGCAATAGCAAGCCAAAATCAGACCGGAAGTTCTGATAAGAGCCATAATTTTTTTGCAAACATGAATGTGCATTAACTTATGCCATATAAAAATACATACATATCTAGTCAAAACGACGAAAGTCTAATTGACCTTATGTATATTTAGCTACTCCCCGAGGACAAATAAATTTTGAAATCAAATATAATCTGTTGTCATAACATAAGTCTTAAATGAGCATAATTATTGTTGTATGTTTTCAAGAGCACACATCACACTGTGTCACTTGTTGACTTATCATTAGTATTATTCTCTTATAGTTTTAATACATTTTATTTTACTGTGTATGTTTTGCTATCTTGAATACCCCTAAAAAATAAAATGAGGATGCCATATACTCTCTGAAACTTATACAGTTTCAAAAAGGATATTCGTCAAAACGAAATCCCTAATGACTCAAGAAATAAATGAAGCCTGAAGCTTTGTCCCAAAATGATCCGCACAATAGTCAATGTGAAGATGTAATCCTTCACAGTTTGAACACAGTTCAACTATTACCGGACAAAATTAACTTGAGCATTTTAATGGATTTTTCAAAAGTCCCACATAAATTCAAAAAGAGGAATTATTTTGGAACACCAGAAGTGTCCAGAATCGACCAACTTTGGATCGATATCACCCTGGATTAATGATGCAAGACATCATCAACCAGACGAACCCGAAGATTCTTCAAAAAGGGTGAAACTTTCATTGTCCTATTCAAAAAGGAAAAATGATAATGAGATCATCTCCATTCACATGGACATTGACTCTCCCCACTTCCTCAAAGGAATTTAAGATGATATACTATCATCATTAAAGATAATGAAGACCTTTAGGTCTCTTGAGAGTATTTAAGGGATATAAATAGGCTTCGTCCACTCCCTTAATAGGACTGATGATGTACCCTTGGTGTACTCATCAATATATCCTCTAAATAAATGGTCATTATCCCACAACATTCTTTTATAAAATGGTGGTAACTTTGGATAACACTGGGAAATTTAAATGTTTTACAACTGGAAAAATAACGAACACCCTGAAGCTTGTGTTCACACTCAAATATGGGTAATATAAATCATTAAAATGATTTAAATGGATTTCTTATCCATCAAAAATCCAGTTGTAGGTGACCACATGGGAACATGCAATTACATTGCAACCCATCAAAACGCCTCCTTAGAACCTATTTATATGAGTCTGATCACCTCATATAAACAGTTTCCAAAAACCCCTGACGGGGGAAGCGTTTAGAGCACATCTTATAGATTGTGCCATGATGAGTAGACACCCCCATATCACCACTATAGACCATCAAAATGCAGAACTATTTATCGGAAGTAAATATCCCAGATAAATAGAGTCTGAGCACTCTGAACAGGGGAAGCATTTAAATTCACTTCCCCTAAGACGTGCATTTATGACCCTATTTTAAAGATTTGATGAGATCCTGAAGATCCCTCACAACTTTAATGTCCCAGCATCAGTTTCAACAGAAATACTACAATCATCCATGAGCCTGAAGCTCAAATGACCATTTAAATCATTAATACTTATGATCTGATTATCATGAATTGTGATGAGATCCTGAAGATC